>WIGN01000436.1:0-29250 GCA_014235955.1 Colletotrichum sojae
CAAATGTCCTGTCCTGGCCGCCCTGGTATCCGAGTGGGTCGGCCAACTGTTATCCTTGCATAGCGGGTCGTAACACTAGGTTACTCGAACTGCACGATTCCAGCGTGCGTCTTGTGTTGACCGAGCAGGAAACTCCGCGTGGCCCTTATGGTGCTCTCAGTTACTGTTGGGGTCCCCCGCCGTACACTTTCACCCGCCTTACGACTTCGAAAATCGGGCCTTTCCAGGCCGGCATCCTTGACGCCCAGCTACCCTAGGCGTTTCAAGAGGCCATCAAATTCACAAGAAGCTTAGGTATCCGCTACCTTTGGGTCGACTGCCTCTGCATCATCCAGGAGGGGCCGGGCAGCCAAGAAGATTGGGTACGCGAATCCACGAGGATGCAAGATGTGTATGCGAACTGCCTCATTTGCCTGGCTCTCTACCGAGCCTCCAACCCAAACGAGAGCGTCTTCCTCGGGCCACCCCCGGATTTCGCATCGCCACTGGTCGTGAAGACAGACGGGCTGTTCTTCGACGGCACCTCCTCGAACCACGAGACCCTTGCTCTCCCGAGGCGGTATTTTAGAAGCGGACTCCTTTGGCAGCCTGGCCATCGTTTTCATGAAGTGGCCCTCCACGTGGTCGTCGTTCATCGCCTGGCCCATGCGATTAGCCACTGCGGAGATTGCGACCAGCTTGTCCGATTCGGGATACGTCAACCTGCGCCATGTGTACTTACTCGGTGACAATGTCAAACCATGTCATGAGCAGGTCGTCAGTTTTGGACGTGCTTAGGATCAATGGTTTATCCAGGACTTCCCCCAGAGGTCCGAAAAGGTGCGCCAGACCATCTGGAAAAGTTTCGGATGCGTATTGGAGCTCCCTGCAAGCCCAAGACATCTCCCCGACGCTGAAGTTGACGACCCGCGAGGGAAGCAGCCTCTCCTGCAAAGCCCATGCACGTGTGCCCAGAGGAGTCTTTACTGGAGCCATAGCACTTGCTTCACAATCACGTCCAGATGGGTGCCAACAATCCGAACCAAATTTCCCGAGACGGACGAAAGGCAACGATTCTTCTATAGGGCCCCGACCTGGAGCTGGGCGTCCGCGAGGGATGTAGTGTTTTTCGACCCGATACGATTTGAGCAACGCCAAGAGACAACGCCATGGAAGCATGCTGGGGTTCTGGCAGACGTTACAAGTTGCTCGGGAGATTCCGAAGCAGGAGACATGTCACCCAAGAGTCTCTCCATACTCGGGCTCGCCGCTTTTCTCATCAGAGGGACTTTGACGTATGCCAAGAAAGACGAGCCGTACATTATGGTCAGGAAGGATTCAGTTGCTCAGTCTTTTTGTTTAGAGAGCGTTGAGAGCACGATAGACTTCGCGAGGTTTGTGGTGTTGACGGACGACCTCAACGACATTGCATGGCAAGGCTCGGAGACAATGTTCTGTCCGCTCTTTTGGGCCAACTACGACCGGTCCGGCCAGCGTTGTGACGACCGCGTCAGGGGACTGTTCATCATGAGGACGGACAAGGTTGAAGATGGCCATCCAGTCTTTGAGCGGGTGGGATGCGGGATGATTGTATTCAACCTGGGAAGCACATGGGCCGACTTGGTGGAAGCACTGAAGTTGAAGCGTAGCACCGTCTTGCTCGCTTAGGATTCTGCATCTATTCCCTCGTTTTCCTTGCATTTGTTACCGTCGAAGATGGGGATGCTCGATCGACATTGGAAGAATCGTACACGTCCCGGTTTGTCGTCTCATGACTTGGGTTGGGCAAGTGTGTTCCCTGGCTGTTGGGTTCCTGCTGTTCGGGTCACCCTTGGGCGTCCTCTCGAGGCATGGTATCAGACAAAATACTTATCTCGTTGTGTTGTACGGAAGTCCTGGCTTTGTGCTCCCTTTTCGCCTCCCGCAAGGGGTAGGTCCCCTGTGGCTCGTCGCCTCGGCAGACGTATCTTGCTTACTCTTGACCGGAGCAGAGGTAGGCTGCGGTGCAGGCACTTGGGTTCCTACTTGATATCCCGGAGCCGTCAGTTCATTTAAAGGCTCCTACCTAGGTAGGGAGATCGGTAACTGGTTAGATTTCCCTTCAGCGTTGGCTAGGTACTACCACCTCCCAGGGCTGACATCTCACCACCTCCCCAGGAAGACTCAAATTCGCCATGGCTGTAGCCCATGTGACTTGCTCCCGAGGGCAATCAAACATCCCAAAGCGATGCGCTAGAGAAACTATTTGGGGTTCAATGTGCCTTGCTTTTGCCATGGAAAGCAATCGAGGTAACCAATATGACTTGGTCTCGCTATTATCAATGAAGGTAGACAACATGCCTAGCTCCCGCTAAATAACACAATTAAGGGAACTCGTGGGCCTTGGCTGTGCTCGCGTAGGAACTAGTTGAGGTAACCCGTGTGCCCAAGCTGCTCTCACTATAGTGAATTGAGGTTACTCATATGCCTAGATTTCTCTCCATAGTCATTTGAAGAAACCTGTGTATCCAGATTGCTCTCATTATAATCATTAAAGTAGCCCATATACCCAGGTTGCTCTCGCCAGATACATTATAAACCAGTTGAGCCAACCCGTGTACCTACATGTAGGTTGCTCTCGCCATATTTAATTGAAGCAACCTATTTACCTTGCTCTCGCTAAAATCAATTGAGTAGCCAATTTGCCTCGAAGGATTAGAAGGACACCTTGGTTGGACAGTACTCGCTATTAACATGGGTGGATTTACCCGCTCTCAGCACCAAGGCGACTTGTTCTCGCCGCAGTCAATTGAGGCAACCAATATGCCTTGCTCTCGTTATATAAACTAATCAAGGTAACTAGTACCATGGAAAGGGTTGGGGAAGGAACTGGTGGTTGTACAGTCCTCGCCATGAAAATGTGCAGATGCACCCGCTCCCATCCATGATGACCAAGGCGACTTGCTCTCGCCACGGTCATCTGAGGCAACCTGTGTGCCTTGCTCTCGCTATAAAAGGTAGATAATTGAGGTAACCAATGTGCCTTGAAGGGCTGGAAGGAACTGTAGGTTGGTTACCTACACAGCACTCGCCACTAGGTAGTGTGGATGGGTGGGCGGGTGCACTCGCCATTAGCATGCCACTTAACACCCATGTGAATACCTTCACTACTATTCAGAAGCACACCACTTAAACCACGTGACTATAAGAAACATTTTCCATCTGACAAAGGAAACAAAATATTCTATCTGCTGAATTGTGCCTTCTCACGTGCACCTTCCTTTGTCTGCTATTAATTCACCCAGCTCCCAATTAAGCGAGAGGGACCCAGCCCAGCAACGCACAACAATAACAAAGAAATATCCTAAGCAACTCTTTCCTCCCTCCCATCCCTTACACAAACCCTTCCTCTGCCTACTCAACCTTCTGTCTCGCCATCTTGTCCCGCATTCCTTCCAACAACTATCTCGTTTGAAACCAAACGGCTTCAACAACCATCATGCATCCTCGACATCAAAGTTGAGAGCGAAACATGCTCTCGAAGATTTTGGCGTCTCATCAACGCCATGTGGCAAGCAAAGAGTCCAACAACTTCATCACAGATTGCATTCCATTAACGAGTTCCCAGTCGGAGGCAACCTGGCCGTCTCCCTGCTCGATCAGTTCCCCAAGGAATTACAGTGGGAAGAGGGTCACTACAGCGCTCACATCAATTTTGGCGTTTCTCGGCCCCTTCCCTCAAATCCCCTTCGTTGACCACACATTGCATCTGTGTGTCTGGCCCCCTCATCAAGCTCCCGTCCCACGGGCTGGCTCTCTTCCTTGACCTCCAACGGTAACGATCGGTGGCATCGACATGTTCCACCGGGTGTTCACCTGGCTGAACACCCACGACATCGTGGTGGCCCCCAATTACCACGCTCACGTCAATTTGGCGTTCCCCTTCCCCAAATCGCCTTCGATGACCACACATTGTGTGCGTGTGTGCTTCGTCGCCTTCGATGATTACACATTGGGTGTTGTTCGTTCTGCCATTTCAGTCATCGCCTCGTTGGAAATCTCGCAGTTCCAAAATATCAGTTCCGCCGCCCCTCAAGTTCCGCCTCTACCACATTGGGGCGGCGGTGCTGCGGCCTCGGGCCTCTCAAAGACTTGTTTCGGGCGCCTCGGAAGACATGTCAATCCAAGCTATTCAGTTCTGCCCTTGAGCCGCAGCCTGCCTGATGCAGCGTTGAGTAAAAGGCTCTGAGAGAATTGGTATGTTTGATCCCCGTTTCTTTGCGTCAACTTCTCCTTCACCTCCCCCGCCGTCACCTAGTTCATTTTGGGGCCGCGTGTCTCGAAGCTTGCCGGGCACTTCTCGACTGGTGGACTCGACGTCCGTCTCATACCGGCTTCAAGACTTCTCGGGCTGTGTTTCTTTGGCGGAGAACTGCTCTCGTTCATCCTTTTTCTCCAAACTGAAGCTGCTCCGTTGCTAACTCCGTCGCTCACAGTTCAAATGTTTAAAGACAGCCTCGCTGCCTACTGGTATGCCGATAACGAATGCGGTTGCCAACAGGCAATCGCCATTCCCTTAGGGGTGTTTCTGCTCCGTTGCCTCACGACGGTCCTACAGTAGACTCATCGTCATTGGTTCATTGACGAAATGCCGTCGCCAGATATATCGTTCGAAGACATGCCCGACAGAGTCCTCGGGGTCGTTGATGGCTGGTATGGGTTGCGCCAAAATGCTCACGTAGCATTTTATAAGTTCTTCTGCCTGGAAGAAATTCAGCTTCCTGGCTGGGAAGCATTCCCAACTTCCCAACTGGGCTGTTCACTAGCCTTGAAGGCGGCAGTTGGTCACCCTCAACACCACGGCTTTGATGATTGACGACATGTCGCGGGGGTGGCCAACTGCCAGCCTTCCCAACAATCGGGGGCCGTGTGGAGCGGATGACAAACCAACATGATTCCGCCCACACGGCCCGAGGGTAGATGGACAATCGCCATCTACCCTCACAGCCACCGGCCGTGTGTGCTGGAGAAGATGTGCTGTTTCGGATGGCCGGGGATGGGCGGCCAACTGGGGCCTCAGTCCGATGAAGGGACCGTGTGAGCCGGATGACAAACAAACATGATTCCGGCCACACGACCTCCAGCCCAAGCTGGAGGAGGTGAGGGAATTCCTCACCTTCCTGGAGGACCCCACTCCCGGCACGAGGGCATCGTCGGCGAACGCTTTAAGAAGGAGAAGCCGCGCGTCCTCGGTGGCCTGGAGGTGGTCTTCCAGGAAAAGTACGCGGCCGTACAACGATTCTTCTCTGAAGAGGAAAAGGAGCGCGCCCAGCTCCTCCACGCCTGGGCTTCGGACGCAGACAACATTTTGCTCGATATCCCGTTGTCTGACGACGAGGCAGCACTGGTTCTGGGGCCCTTTGAATGTTTCTCATCTTGTCACTGTTGGGCCTGCATCCCAGTCTTACGCGGCTGAACAAACAACTACTGATACCACCGTCACGGGTCTCTGGGACATTCGCTATTCTCGCCCGGTTGTCGACATCGCGGGCTGTGTGTGTCGGAGGACACAATGATGAATCGACCTCACGGCCCGGGGGTGTGCTGTCCCCGGGGCATCAACACATGCTTCACATTATTTGCGGCACCCATTTACGCCAATTTGATCGCTCCTTTGAGATGTTTCAGCCCAAGATGCTGCTGGGGAAGGGGCAACACGTCTCCTCTCATCAGACTCTTCCTCAGCAGCATCCTCTTCAGCAGTATCTTGCTCAGCAGCATCTTTCTCCATCAGTCCACCAACCTACTCGGCAAACAATCGCCATCATCAGCATGGACCTGATCGGCCCGGCAGACGCGCCAAATGCCACGATCTAATGGCTGCATTACCCATCGCTTGTGTCACTCGGGTGCCTTTCGCTGCGTCTCAATACAGCTCACATGCGCTTGCACCGTCCGACATCAAACAGATTATTGTTTGAATGCGAGGGGGCCAAGACCCCCTTCCCTGCAGTGTCCGGTAAGCCAGCAGCATCTCAGAACCCGCAGGCCGACGGTTAACATTGTATTCTAGGCCCCACTCAGAATATCAATCTTCGAAGACCAGGTTCCGTGAGCACGACCTTCTGCTCGACTGCCTTTGTCTCTGGCAACTACCTCAGCCTCGATCATATTCCGCCTGCGTCAATTCGAGCCGTTCGATGGCGATGAACCAAGAATGAGTTCAGACGGTGTGTCGGTGTGTCCGAGGCAGACAGCCGATGAGGGCAGCACCCGACCACCGTACTCTCCAACACCTCGCCGGCCCGGTACGTAAGACTCTTCCCTGACCTGCCTAGGTATATGACAGCAAACTGACGTCCCTCCTAGACTTCCCCGTCACCGTCGAACCCGGATGCGATGGCGACCCGGAGGCCAGAGCCTCGACTCCAGGGCGTTTGCGCTCTGAACAACATAATCAGGCCAAGGTTCTTGTACCCTAACCATGGAGGAAAGCGGTTGTCTCATAGTCTTGGAGAGTGACGGACGGAGGTGTCTTGGTAGCGCTGTGGATATGGAAACTGTTTATTTTGCTGGATCTCGTACGGATGGGCGAAGACGAGGGAGTTAAACAATCAGAAGAACCTCAATACAGAGAGATTGACATCAATATTCGAGCCTTGCTCGCGAGTCATTGTGTGGTTGGGAATGTAATTCTTGCAAGGCCATGTTCGTCTCAGCGCGAGAGAGGCCCAGAGACTCATCACCAGTTGTTTCTGCAGTTCCGTCCAGCCCACCACCTGCTTCAAGCCAAGGCGAAGCGCTTCCCAGTTTTCTTTTCCCACAGGTTAGGCTGGAGCCAACTAGCCATGCTGCAGCCTGCAGTGTGCCCCCATACCTGTCGATCCTGCCTGGCGACCTCCGCCATCTAGTATGTCACCGCAGCGGCGCAGCCGAGCAATCCCGAGAGGATCCTGCAGCTGTTCCCTAGTCTTGCCATTTCTCGATCCTGCAATGAGTCTGCAAGGCGTGTGGTTACACCGAGCGACCCCCCGGGAGGCAGCCTCGCCTCCCACGTTCATGTCCCACGACGTCCTTTTAGCAGACTGCCCTTTGGCAAAGTCGTTGGTAAATAGCAATTGGTCGGTTATATTTTGCTCACACCACTCTCATCTGCTGCGGATGGCCCTCATCCGAGATCCTTAGCCTCTGACCAGACCAAAAGCAGAAGTTTGAAGTCTTGTTCTTTGGAATCATGTCCGTCAAGCGCTGGAATCTGGAAACACTAGACGGGAACAGGTAGAACGTCCAAACGGGAGGGGGGGGTTGAAGCCAGCTGTTCGTAGATTCCGAGATGAAAAAAGGGTATTAATACAGCAGCATGGAACGGCTCTTCTCAACTCCTAAAGGCAGAATCATCAAGCAACCCAGACACTTCTAGTTCTTACCCGTTCCTCAATAATAACGACAACAACCTTCCAAATCAACGAGAAACCTCTCCTCGCGCCAAGCAAAAAGTCTTCAACATCACGACATCATGGGACTGGCCTTCAGCAGACTCTTTTTCGCTGGCCTCGCCCTTGCGGCGGCCGTGGGCACCGTCCTAGGGGCCCCCATCGCCAGCCCCGAGGCTACTCTGCTAGACATGCCAAGGTGGCGCTGGAAGGCTAAGGGCAGCGGTCCTACCAAACGTCCCACAGACAAACCCGCCTTGACTCCCTTCTCGGAGGACACTTCGGACAGCCCGGCCGAGACCGCCACTCTCGATGCTCGGTGGGATTGGGGCGGCACCCCCAAGGACGATGCGCCCGATACTACTGATGCTGCCGAGAAGCGTCGCTGGTTGAAGTTGTTGAGCGATGAAGAGGATGCACCTGACGCTGCTGATGCCGTCGATAAGCGCGCCGAATCGACCTTGCGGGAAAGAGCTGGACGCGGAAGGGGGAGAGGTGGGAGAAAGGATCTGGGAAGGGGAAGGTCTCCCGTGCCTCCTCCCATAGCTGCTCATACGCCTCCTTTACCACCCAATGTTTCGACTTTCGTTCAATCGTCAACACGGGGTAGTTCCCATAAAGCCTCGGCGGAAACCTACAAGAAGCAAGCGACGGATGTTGCTGTCGAAGTCGACGAAATCTGGACCTTGTTCTCCGACTCCGAGAAGTCAGGCACCTCAGATGCTGTCGAAAAGCGCGCCGAATCGGCCTTGCAAGGGAGAAATAGCCGCGGAAGGGGTGGAACACCGCGGGCGAGAGGGGGAAGAAGGAGACTGGAAAGCGGCAGAGGGTACGTCAAGGAGGAACCGAGGACCGATGCGTGGCAATATGGCGAGCTGGAAGTTTCAGACAGCGATAATGCTGTCAAGCAGCGCGACGCCTCGCCGGACCAAATCTGGACCTTGTCTTCCGACTCGGAGAAGCCAGGCAGCGATGAGCCTATCGAGGAGTGCTCGCCGGAATGCCGTTACCCCGTGGAGTGTTGAGTAGGCGCCTCGTCAGGATACCAGCCACCGCGGACTTGGACTCTTTAGGTGAGCTTACTGAGCGTGGTGTTTCTCGCAGGTCTTACGTCTAACCTACGCAGCACTTTCTTGGCTGTTCTTGGGCGGTGCTGGTTAGAGAGTCTACTGTCCTGATCCTCTCTGAAACTTCTATGTTGACGGTCGAATTGAGTGCTTCTTGGCTTATTTAAGTACTTTTTGTATTTCAGAATGCCATGTTTGTTTTATCCCTGAACTAAACCATCGTCCAGTCAATATTCTCTCATCAAAGTGCTCCTTGAATCTTTATTTTCGCGGATGGTTGTGCAATCAACGTGCCCTCAAAAACGCGGCCGAGTTAGAAACGCGACTGATGTCATTGAATATTTCTGGAAAACCATTCCTCCAGCATCCTTCGCCCAGCAAGCTAAGACCTCTCCGTCACCTGCACCCACATGTCCTTGATCATGAACAGCCCCATGCAGTTGTGTGAGTTCCACGGGCGCTCTGGGTTGATGAGCGCCATTTCGAAGTTTCGCAGTAGCTGTGTATGACACGACAAGTCAGTAGTGATACGGTAACGGTTGAAGCGGGCGCAGCCAGCGAGGGAAAAGTCAACATACTTCGAATATGATCTTGTTCAGCTCCATTTGGGCAACAGGTTTCCCCAGACACATCCACCTGCCATGGCCAAAAGCGAGGTCGTTGACGGTCTTCATGTTGGCGAGCTTGTCGGCGTCTTCCTCGAACCACCTCTCAGGCCGGAACGCCTTGGCATCCGCGCCGTACGTCTCCTCGCTGTGGTGCAGCCCGTACGCAGAGTAGCCAATCTCGGTACCCCCGGGGAGAAACACGCTCTCCCCGTTAATGGTAACAGTGTCCCCGCCTGCCGGTACGTCTCGCGGGAAGAGGCTGGCCACCGAGGGCCTCAGACGGATGGATTCGCGGATGACGGCCTGCAGGTAGGGCAGCTTCCGCGCCTGCTCCAGCGAGATGATTCCCTCTCCCTCCGCCGGTGCGATGCCATTCCGCACCGCATCTTCGATCTCCCGCTGGAGCTTGACGTACACGCGCGGGTTCGTCATGATCAGCAGCAGCATGCCGCGGATCGCGCCGGCCGTGGTGTCGGAGCCGGCGATGATCTGCTCCAGCGCCTCGGAGCGTAGCTGGTCGCCCGTAAGCCCGTGGCGGATGAACGAGGCCAGCATGTCGGAGCGCTTGTCCGTGTCCATGGCGGTGCGCTCGTCGACGTAGCGGAAGCAGGTCTGGATCATCTTGCCGAAGCCCGAGGTGGCGTTTTTCTGCTCGGAGGGGCAGATGAAGCGCCCGATGACGGGCGCTTGCGAGAGCCAGCTCATCCCCGCGCCGATGGCGAACGCGTTGATCATGATGCCCTCCTCGGTGCTCTGGAGGTAGGCGTCGACGTCGCTGTCGCTCTTGAGCATGCCAAAGGTCTTGCCGAGGCCGACGCCGCTGATGACGTCAAGGGTGAAGTACTGGACCTTCTTGGCGAGGTCCATGGGGACGACGCGCCCGTCGGAGAGGTATTTGGTGCGGATGAGGGAGATGAGCTGTCCAAGAGACTGATCGATGCTGGATTCGAGGGCGAGGTTCTCGCGACCGGAGTACTGTGGCGACGTGTCAGCTACGGTTGGAATGGATGGCGGAGGGAGCTGGAGGGGCTTACGCCTGGGGCCATCTGCCTCCTCCGCTGCTCGTGTATTTCGTTGTCCGTCTCGGAGAAGACATTGTCGCGTTGGTACTCGAGGCGCATGGCATTGTAGAACCAGCTGGACCTCTTGTAGCCGGGGTATTTGTTGACGTGGGTCCAGACCTCGGGGTCAGAGGTGATGAGCATTCCCGGCGCCAGGCGCGCAATCGGCCCTGGGTAAGATAGAGTGTCAGTGTCTATTTGCTGGGGTGAATGGCTGGCAAGGACGTAGGAAAGTCAGCCACACATAGCAAAGAGTCACTTACCGTATTTCTCACTGATTTCCCCGTACCACTCGTGGCAGCTCGGACCGATGATGTGCTTGCTGTGGGGAAGATGCGTGATGTGCGCCCACCAAGGCCCAGGAATATGCCTCAGTTTGACGAAGAAGATGAGCCTGTTGGTGACAAAGTAGAGACAGAACAGGCCGGCGAGGGCTAGGGCCATCAAGTCCGGGGAGGCAGAAAGCGATCCCAAGAGTCCCATGACGGAAAGAAGCTGCGAGAGCAATGGGAACGAGAGCCTAGGGCTGTTTTCGTCCCACGCAGGACTGCGTGAATGGTTCTTCTTTATAATTAATGACATTCGCAGACCCCGCACTTTTGTCAACAGCATTACCCCGGTGCGCCAAGAACTTCATCACAGGTCTGCTTCGACTCGTCTACGACGTGACGCACATCGCTTGAGAGCGGCCGGTGATGCCTCCCAATCAGGATCCAACCATATATCAGCATCTGGTCCGCGGCGCCTTCCCGTCTGGCACCCGAATGCTACCCCAGCGGCCCGCTGGTATGCATCGTGCTGCATTAGTGTAGCCTCCGGTGGGCCATCGCCAATCATTTGCTCTTGGGAGTCGGGGTACAATTCGAGATTCTGCATGGTGTCGGCCGCTGTCGCCCGAGAGAGTAGGGGTTTCGCGTTTAGCCTTGAGGCACATCTGGGGATTGGGGATGGTCGACTTGGCGGACACGCCATTGCTACGACATTGCGTTTCGAGACTCTGGTTGATGATCGCTGACTGGGAGGGGTTCGTGTTTCTTTGAAGTCGAGTCTATGTGGACTTGAGGCCTTGACATAAGACAAACTCGCGCTGTTCTGGCACAGAGGTAACACAAAGGGCCTATCCATAAGACATCATGAGTGAGTGAAGATCAGCACAGCGCATAGATATGGATTCAGCCGTACTTATCTTGGCTTGGCTTCTTGAAGCTGAATATGACAGCTTCGGACTCCCATGCCATTCCCTTCAACGCAGTTTCCAAGAAGAAGAGAAAGAATTCGACGTCCTGAATAACTGCCAAGACACTTTCTTCATTGTCCCGCCGGAACACGACCCCCCGGAACGCCTTGACGTTGTGTTAGTGGAACTGAAGCGAGGATCCCCAGGACGTTTCCCCGCTCTGCTTTGACCCGGCTAGATACGCGAGTTCTCTACGTTTCACAGTTTCCGCCACGTGTGGCCTCGTGACTCGAGATGAATAGACAATGTCCGTTGGGTGGCTGATTCCCTCCTGCGAAGACAAATCCCGGTCCTCTTTTTGCTGTCGACAATCCGCAACGGCAGCGTTCCGAGTAGTTTGTGTTTCGTGGAGTTTGTCTGAGATGTCCCTGGCAGCCAGAGATGCCCTTTTGAGTGATGATGTGGTTCGGCAGACCTTCAGGTCAAGGGTATGCCTCAAAGCCACTCGAGGTTGGAATCAGGTTATCAGCCTGCCGCAGTTTCTTCGTCTTATCATTGAGCTCTCAGAGACCCGGCAGTAGGTCGTCCAAGTAAACTTGGAAATACTTAGCTAGCTCAGTATCAAGCCACCTACCTACTGAGGGGACTTCCCAGCTCCAGGACGCCCAAGACTCAATGGACAGCAGAAGGTAAAGGACCTAGATAGGTACTACCAGTTCCAATATGCTTCTTACAGTGACCCAAGAGGGTACGTACCCAAGACCCTCGCTCCCATGAAGGCCAGTAGCTTCTCATTGGCCAACCAAACATCACCAACGTGACCTCAATTCCTCCTTTGGTGTTAGTGGCCTCACACGACGTGACTCTCGGGAGCAAACTTGGGAAACAGGAAGGAACGACCTCAATCCATCCAACGGCTCTTGCCTCTGGACTTCTTCTTTGTGCCTTCCCTCTTGATCAGTGCCTGTCTGGCCAGCTCTTTGATATCCACCCTCCAGTCTCATCCACCCACCTCTCTCACCTCTCACCCACAACATCAACCCTTTCATTTACTGAACATCTTCACTCATCCCTCTTCCACACAAATCAACCCATCTTCAATACTTTCATCACTCCTCCTCAACCTTCAAGATGAAGTTCACCACTGCCATCGCTGCCCTCATCACTGGCTTTGCTGCTGGCTCTGGCTCTGCCGCGGCCATCGGCAACAGCAACGAGACCGCGAGCGTCGCCACCGCGGGCCTCAGCACCGCTGCCGTCGAGGGCGGCTTTGCCGCCTCCTGCCGCGACATTGAGATGGTCCGCATCAGACGCCCCCTTCACGACATGTGGGAGATCCACGGCATCTGCCCTGACAACAACGACATCGAGTACAAGACCACCATCAACCTCAACCTCTGTCTTGCCAACGACAAGGGTTCCATGATCTGGGCCAAGCGGTAAGTCTTCTTTTCTTACTCATTAACCGTTGATCCTTCTGACGCATCCATCTCCAGCGGCCAGTTCCATCAGTCCTGCAAGGGCTGTGCCATCAAAAAAATCACCAAGAAGGAGGTCAACTTCAAGTGTATCTGCCTTCCTGCCTTTGACAGGGGCCACGTCTGGTCCGAGATCAACCTCAGTGAGTTTACCCTCTTCCCATCTCAGCCTCCTTTCTCATCAAGCACTTCCTGACACTCTCTCCCTTCCGCAGACGACGGCATTCGCAACGAGGGCGCCACCTTCTGGTGCGGTGACGAGATTGGCACCCGCAGCGCCTGGAGAGGCTAGGTCTCCAAACCCTTTTGACATCAATCTCACTTCTATTTTGGGTGCATGAAAGCATGCTTTGAGGGCTGGGATACAAGAAGTTAGGGGACATGGTTCATTCGGGATATCTGGCATAGCGTGGCATTTGGACGACGATAGCACATGGTCTATGACCATCGTCCAAGGGTAGCTGGATCACATTGCACTTGAGAGGCTTTCATTTCAGATAGCTCACACATCAGACATGGAAGTTTGATTGCCCATACTGCTCTTTGAACCTTGTGAATGCCTTGTGTGTTTTCTTTCCTTTGAATCTCTTTGTGAATTATAACACCTCTGCTGCTTACGATTCTATCTGGGCAACGTTAATTGCTGTCCTCAACTTTTGAATATTATCTGAGGCTATGTCCAGAGAACAATATGTTCCTGTGGAACTGTATTCAAGTGAGGCTACTTGACTTTTGATATGTGACTTCGACTTATTCCTTGTTTTTGAAGAGAGACTGTATATCTTCCTAGTACTGGCAGGAACACCCCAAATCTCACAACTCATAATGTGGTTATTCCCAGTGCAATACTGCCAGACAAGGCGAGTGCATACGTCACGTGCTCCCGCCCTGAGCTGGCCAATTTATCCTGCTGCCTTGTTTTTGGCGAGTGCTTGGGCTAGTGATTTGGTGAGTGCCATTTAGAAAATGCCCTTTGGCGAGTGCCTTGGTGCCTACCTACCTACCTTGGGTTGCTTGCAGACCTTGAAAATTTCTCCCACACCCAAGTCTCGCAAAACAAACCTCTCTGCACCAAAAAATTGATCATTTCCCGCTTTTTATCCATCAGCATCAAGCAACATTACTCTTCTGCTTCGCAGAATTTTGGAAGCGGTCGGCCGCTGCCGGCCGGCCGTTTCGAGAACCCGGCTCAAGTGAGTTCCTCTCTGAGCTTCTATCTTTATTTGACCCAATCCCTAATCTGACACCTCTGCTAAAAGTTGGGCGGGTCGAGATCCGACTCAATGAGGGCACCAATCTCACCAACACCAAGGTGCGAAGCATCGTCGGTGGATGCATCGTACGAAAGCCTGTTCGCAGGGATAGACAGTCGCTGCGCAGCGGCGGCTCCAGGTCGTCCGGCGACCCATTCTGCGAGGCATACGAGGTCATTCGCTCGCCGACCCCCTTTGGGCTTTCCAAGAGATATGCGTGCCTGACGGATCTCGTGGAGGCTCATATCTGGTCCATCCGAAGCAAAGCACCTAAGCACCGGCTGAAAAGCAGCCTCGATGGCGTTCCGCCGGTCCCTGCTTCACCCTGTTCCACTTTGACAATGGTCTTGTGGGTGTTCTGCCCAAGAAGGTCAGCCATCCCGTCGTTCCACCACTCATACCACATGCTAACAGCTATCAGACTCACTTCAGCCAGTCTAACAGTTACCGCCTCCTCTTCTCGCCAAACGGGCCGGTGCAGCACCTTGGTATGTCCAGTGCTGCAGGTGCTGTGCCGGCCCGTTCCGCTCCTGGGTTTCGAGTAAGGCAACTCTCAAGCAGACAGTTGAAGTTCACACTAAAAGGTTTGTCAGCCTCCAAAATGCCATGGCCGATACGAACCACAAATTGGTACGCTGATTGGTTCGCATGACCCGAGATACGTCTTATTTGATGTTTCTTCGCTGACAAGGTGCCAGCAACACACATGTCCGGCGGCTAGGGGAGGGTGGCACCTCGCCCTCGGCGCAGGCCATGCTGGGCTAGGCGCTGCGGTGCCTGCTCTCCCCGAGCGGCCTCGAGAGCGGCGTCGACGAGGTCAAGATGTTCTCTCTTAAGACGATCCTGGACATCACTAAGAAAGGCAGCCCCAACCTGAAGCCTTTGTCTAGAATCTGATTGTGCGGACCTTCTTTTGAGCGACGACATGGACTTGCATGAATGTTGTTTTTGTCTGGGTTGGCCTTTGATTGGTCTTTGGGAATTGGTGTTGAGCAGGCGTGGCGATCCTGATCACAGGTCAAGAAGGGTTGGAACATGTGGTCGCCAGGATAAAGGACAGCTTGATGGAGGGAGTGCTTGATCATTCAGCCACGCATTGATGGTTTCTTGTGGTTGGAGCAGAAGGGAAGAGACAGCGCATCAAAAATCACCTGTCATTACTCAAGTTTGCCGAATGTTATACGTTCCAAAGTGAAAAGACATGGGAGCCTTACGTGACTGTTGCTTTGACGAGCTAGGGATGTGGGCGCCGCCTTGTTCAGCTCAAGGGCTTGGAACATCGGGTCCCATACTGTCGGAATGAAACGGGCTACATGGCATCACGGAATCATAGTACAGAGCTTCATTGTGTGAAGACAAAGGAGAACTTGTATTCAAGGGCCAAGTGGCTGAATCCCTCAGCAAAGAGGGAAGAACTAGGTATCATGGACATAGAAGAGTCATTCCATCGTACTTCTCAGCTTGGCGCGAGAGGACCTCCGAGGGGAATCATTTCGTCAAACATCTTTTTCGTCGTTGATGTTGGTGCAGTTGGTTTTTTTCGTGGAGTTTCGTTTCGTTAGGTTCATGTCGTTACGATCGTCGTTGGTGAATATCTCGAGGCTGCGCATCTCATGCACGCGTCCCCCGAGTCTCGGGGTTCGCTCAGCGTGACTTTCATTCGTGTCACACTCAGCATACCCGACGTATATGGGGTTAAGGTTGTGTCGGACGTTTCTCTCTCTCTCATGGGGATGATGAAAATTCTCCAACACGGGTGTTGCAAACTCGTGTCGGCGGTTTGAAGGGAACCAAACCGCCGCCGAGGTTACATGTAGCTCGCCCAGGTCTGGACGGTCCGCAGGTGCAAACTGGCCAGACTGACGGGCAGCGCGAGGGGTTCGTTCTTGTTCTTGGCGGGACCGTTGAGGCACGAGGCCGGGATCTCGACGGCGAAGTCCTCGAAGCTGGTTTGGGCGCCTGTTGGGTTACTTGTCAGTTGGATGTTGACGGACGAATCGGACGATGGGGAGAACATACCCGTGCCGTGCAAGCCGGCCGCCTCAAGCTTCTCAAACTCCTCCTTCAGGCTCTCGACGTACGAGCTCTCTCTGGGAGCTTTGGAGTAGTTAGCACCGAGAACGACAGAAGCGATGGGATGGGCAAAAACCCACTCTCAGCAGCGTCGGTCCTGTTGTCAAAGTCGACAGACCAGGTGTTGTCCGAGGCCGAGACGATCTCGGCAGGGCACCCGGCGGCGGCGGCGCCGTTCTTCTCGGCCGAGAGACCGAGGAGCAGCGCCAGCAGCACCGACAGGAGCCCCAGCAGTCTCTGCCACGGGGGCGAGGCCTGGGCCATGTTGTGATGTTGGGGGTGGATGTTCTCGAGGGTGACCTCGGAAGAGGGTGTCTTCCAAGAGAAAAACAACCCAAGAGATGCGGGCACTCGACCGTCTTTAATAGGCCGACTGACCGACTGACCTCCCGATGGGCACCCGGCCAACGGGCTCGAAAGCACGTAAGTTTGTCGGGGGTGTTTGGTGGACCGGACGATGAGCGGTGGGCATCGTCGTCCCGGTCAGCCACTCACTTTTTTGCCGTCATTTTTTTTTTCTCTCCTGTCTCCTCTCTCTCGCGCCGGCGTAAGTTCTCTCTTGGTCGAAGACTGGCCCTAAAAGCGGGTTAGCGCATCTGCGTTGGCCATGCATCTGCAGGCTGGGCTTGAGGCGGTAAAGCTGCACGGCGCCGGCGCGTGGTTCGTCTGAATGCTAGATCGGTTGGTCTGTTTGTTGAGATTACCCACCGCGAAGATGTCGTCAACGAACCGGATGGCATCGAGGGAGCCGTGGCCTGTGTGCGGTGTTGGGGTCGTGATTGGGGCGCGCGAGGGCATCGTGGACTGGGGGGGTTGGGCAACCTGGGGGGAAAAGACGACTCGGACAAGGGTGACGTCCACACCGCAAGAACGGACTCCACTGGTGGATGGATATTGAGCCAGGATTAGCACGAGGCCGTCCGGGGTGTGCCGGGCCTTTCGTGCCCAACCCGTTCGCGATTTCGTGCTTGTCCCACGCATGTGTGCGAGGAGGCCCGGCCGGTTCGTGATGCGGATGTCGAGCATGTTCATCTTCGGCCGGGGACGGAGACGGAGCCGGACGACAAAAAGTGTACGTACCGCTGGCGGGCGTTCACGCCTCAGGCGCAAACCTGAACGGGCCGACGGCCTGAGGCAAAAGGACAAATGTGGAGATTGTCCAATAGATTGCGGGCGCAAATCTGATCATCTGATAAGATGCCAACAGCCAATCGACGTTCGCGCCCAGATCTTGGTTCTCGCCCGTGGCCCTGGCATCATCGCCCCTCGACTTGGTTCTTGCCACGAGAGGGAACTCGATCACTCGTCTTTCAAGTACTTTTCACTCATTTCTTGGAGTTTGAAAATCTGGTAAGACCTCTCCTGCTTGACTCTTCGAATAGCAGCTCAAATTTCACGTCACAGACCAAATCTCGAACTTCAGGATTGCCTTACACAATCGGAACAGACTGAGTACCTTTTCGACTCACTTTACCAAGACTCTCGGCTCTCCACATCAATCTGCAACGATGCGCCTTTGGAACTCGGCACCCGCGGCCGCCACAACATGATTCGCCCATCGGCTCAAGGCAGTTGGCCAAGTCTTGTCGTTTCTGCAGACTGCAAACAATCGGCCCATCCGGAGGATCCTTTGAGGAACGAGTTTGCCTCCTGGCCCTGGAAATCGCGTCTATATAGTCTCGGTGTGGCCCCAATAGTCAATCGACGACTCTCTCGCCTCTCTTCACCCCGTCCACAGCTTGCATACAACCCTGCCAAGATGAAGTTCACCACCGTCGTCGCCCTCTTCGCCTCCACGGCCGTTGCCATCGACTGGCTCCCTGTCGTCCCTCTCCACGCACGCCAGGAGGTCAGCGGTCCCAAGCGCGAGTGCCACGAGGACTGCGGTACGTAACACCAATCTTCTTCGACAGCGAGATGCGGCTGACCTTTTTGCGAACCAGGCTACACAATCCAGGGCGCCCGCATGGACGAGTACTGCACCAACAGCACCTGGACCGACCTCTTCGAAGGCTGCCTCGAGTGCGCCAGCGAGTTCGACATCTGGCAGTACTACGGCGACAGCGTGACCAAGGCAGCCGACACCTGCGACCTCGACGCGACTCCCGCCGGCGGCAACGCGACCACGGCCACGGGCACAACTACCACGGGGGCCACCGCGACAGGGGCCTCGGCGACCTCCAGCGGGGTGAGTTCTTACTAAACAATTGTAATATGGACGAGAAACTAAAATTGGAACAGACTGCTTCGACCGCGGGTGCCGACGAAAGCGGTGCCAACCTCAACAGGCCCGCTGCCGTCGTGTTCGGAGCTGCGATCCTGGCTGCGGCGCAGCTTCTGTAGAGCGCTTTGAAAAGAACCGATGGATCTAGGGATTGGAATGATGAGAAACTGTCTTGCTGTATGAATTATGGGAGCACATAACATTGAAAAGGGAAACCTCAAAAACAGAACGATGGTTCATCATTCGAAGATCGCTGCTCATCAATCACCCTACCTAAAGTTGCAAGGGTTAGGAAGGGGTTTGTCACACAGGTTGTTTCGTTGCCATGATTCTTGGCTTCTGGCCTCGGGCCGAAGTGTTGCCCGGGCAGAAGATCTTTCAGTATCAGACGAGAAGAGCTTTGGCATCAGCTCTGCGAGTCAAGACTGCATGTGTTTATGTTAGCGTCTGATGGTTGATGTCCAACACCCAGACCAAGCAACGTCACGATAACGAGCGAGAAGGTCACGATAACGAGCGAGAAGGTTGTAAAAAGACGAGTGCTCTGATTGATAATGTTACAAGAAAGCAGACGCCTGTGTCAATGTACCAGCCAGCTACTCCAAAAGCGGCTTCTCTATTTTATACAAGGAAAGCTCCGCGTAAGAGTAGTAAGAATGTAAAAAAGAAGACATCTTCTATCAGAAAAAAGCAAAGTCGTTCAACCGACGGCCTTGAGGAAGCCCATGTTCTCCTGGATCAGAGTGACCCCCAACTGTCGCAGCCTAAGCCTCGGTGGGCTGGGCGGGGAAGCCGCCGGTGGGGAGGCCGGAGGGGCGCTCGCCATCGCCGCCGAAGCCGGGGAAGCCGTTGCCGAATCCACCGGAGGGTTGGGCAGCACCGGGGACCTGGGTGGGGCGGCCAGAGGGGAAGCCGGATGGGAAGCCGGAGTGCTTGCCACGGCCGCGGCCCTTGCCCTTGCCGGTGGGACGAGCACCAGCAGAGTGGGTGCCGGTAGGGGCATCAGTCGCGGCGGCAGCAGCGACACCCTCCTCCTCGCTGCCGGAGCCGCGGGAGCGGGTGTGGATGCGGGTCTCGAAGCCAGAGGGGCGCTCACCGCCGCCGAAGCCGGGGAAGCCACCACCGAAACCGCCGGAGGGCTGGGCGGCGCCAGGGACCTGGGTAGGGCGGGCTCCGCCGAAGTTGGTCGGGAAACCGCTGGGGAAGCCCGTAGGGAAGCCGGAGGGCCGCTCGCCGCCGCCGAAGCCGGGGAAGCCGCCGCCAAAGCCTCCGGAGGGCTTAGCCGCGCCGGGGACCTGAGTAGGGCGCTCGCCGGTAGGGAAGCCGGTGGGGAAGCCAGTAGGGAAGCCGGTAGGGAGGTCGGTGGGGAAGTTGTCCTCGCCGTCCTGGGCAAAGGCGCCGGCCGAGAAGGCGGCGAGGAGGGTAGCAGCGATAACGTTGGCCTTCATTTTGGGTCTTGTGGGGGGTTGTTGAGAGTGAGGGTTTGGTTTCGAGGTGGAAACGTTGGGTCAAGGAGTGGGTCGAAGAATGAATGAAAGCTTGGTATCGAGAATGAAAAAGGAAGACTTGCTTCGGTTTGCTGAATGAAAGTGATGGGAGATGGGATGGAGAGAGAAAGGGAAGCACGTCTCTTGGAAGGCGAAAGACTCGATCTTATATCGATCTGGAATCAGCTCTCTACGTCCAAGCACCTCGACGTCTTGCCCAGGAACCGCCATAATTGCGTCAACTCTTCCAGCAACTTGCCACAACATGGCAAACTTGGTGAACCGTTGCGCCATCGGAGTGAGATGCACTTGCAAGGGGGATGGCCCAGGATTGCGGGATGTGGGCGTTTAGCTTAGCCCACTATGAACCAGGTGTGGCCCAGGAATAGTTGCCACGATCCGGTAGTTGCTCTGTGGCTCCGTTGGAAGAAGCTTGGACAGAGCGGCAGGGCTCGACTTGCCTGGATTCGTCCAAGACAGGACCTACTGGTGAGAAGGGCAAGGGTGTCAAAATTGTTGTCAATTTCCAACCAGCGGCATCTCAGGGGCCAAAGGGGGGCCTCGCGCGTCTAAGTTCCGCGTGTGGATGGTGCGGATGGTGGAGAGGCTCTCAGAGATGTGATAGGCCTCGACACAAGTTTCCCACAGAGGAACAGAGAGGGTTCAAGACCGGGGCGACAGATCTTCTCCAGGGGCCAGAGACTTTGACTTGCTGTTCGTGTGGCTTGAGAGGAGGTTCAGCCCATCTCGTGGACCGTCCGATGGATCATGGAGTGAGGAAACGGGGATCGCCAGGCTCTGGAGGGTGTGTTTCAAGGGAAAATTGGGCCTGAAGACCCCACTAACTTCCCCATTTTCCTTTATTTCCCTTATTTTCCGACGATGGGCCGTTTGCTGTAAATGAGGGACGTCGTCGTCGTCGTTTCACCTTGACATGTAGGGCAAAGGGGGCTCTCGGGGGTTTTCTCTTCTTTTCGGGGTTAAGTTGCTGCTCGGGTCCCCGTCCCCACCCGGGGCGGACCATGTCTTACTTACGCGTCCATCGGATGGCAGACGTCGCACTTAAATGAGGCCAGGGGACATGCCTGCGCTCGATGCTACCGTACCGACAAGCCTTAACAAACAGCCAGCGTCCATCGTGCGTGGCGAGGCTCGGACTTCAGGAAGTCATGTCCGCGATGTTGACGAATCGTTCTGCGTCTCTTGAAATTGCTGTGAATCGGTGGGACGACTCCGAGATTTGGTGCCTGGTTGTTCGGATGCAATAACCATAACGCGATGCCGTGGTGCCGCCCGCTTTCCCGTCCCGGGGCTCCGGCTTCGGTGGTTAGCTTGAAAAGTGTTAATGAGTGCTTAATAGTTTAATTGCTGTCCGCGTCATTGTTCAATTTTTCACTTATAGTCTAGGGAGAGGCAACCACAAGCCTTGCCAACTCAGAGTTTCGTGACACGATGATCGTCGATGCATGCAGGTGAAGTATGGTATTAGACTCCCTTAGCAGGACTCCCCGCTGCAGCATGTTCTACTTGAAATTCACCATGCACTCGGAGCATGACGCTCCAGACTGTCGACACCCATTTTTAGGGCAGACAGTTTGAGCTTCCTGCTATTATCCACAGCAGGTATAGCTGCTCAACCCAGCTATCACCATTAAGCTCTCGGCGTGTGTGTGGCCAACCCCGCTGGCGGATATGTCGCCATCGTCAATAGCAGAATCGTAACTATCGCCCCAAGAAAATGCCCCTGAAGACAGTCTTTGTCAGCGGCATCTCGGTCTGGCGCAGCAGCATCGCACCAAAAATAAAAAAAAGCAGTCTGTGCTCGTTTGACACAAAGCGGTTGGCGATGGGCTCAGGGGCAGGGATCTCGTGACTTATTACGGAAACGTCAGCGAGGGCCCCTGGTCCAAGACATCCGCTTTGGGGTGATGCGACTGGTCCGACTTGTTCGAGGGAATCAATTTTGCTTCTTTGGTGGCCTGGTTCGGTTCGGTCTAACCCCTTGCTTCTTCCGTTTCTGTGTTACAAACTCCCCGAGACACAGGTACTACTACCAAGTACAGCTTCTACGGCGAGCATTGCCTCTCGGGGGGAGTTAAGGTGCCGTGACGCCAACCCATGCTCGTTTCTCTCAACCCGAGGCAGGCGAAGACTTCGGACGACTCGCGGATGTCATCCAGTTTCCAAGCGTGGAATCGATCAGAACGGACCACTCAACACATCCAACACCTGCTTGGCGATCCACGAGTGCGCGTGGGTAGTCGGACTGCAGCACATCAGAACAGGCCAACAACAAACACAATCATACCGAGGCTTTTCGGGAGAAAAAGCAAGAAAAGGAAAGAAGAAAAGAGAACGTACTGATACTCGTCCCAGTATACCTGCCTCTCGGCGTCCCCGCAGATCGTCACGTTCGGCGTCTCGCCATACGCCCCAACTAAACAACTCCCATACTTGCCGAAGGGCGAGAAGCCGTACTCTTTCGGCGAGGCGTAGTACTCGAAGTCGTCGAACAGCGGTCGAAGGTCTACATTGACAGCCTCATTTCTCGAGCCGCCCAGGAGATCCCCCAGGAGGTCGGTGAAGGTCTCCAGCTGCTGCTTCGCAAAGTCGTCCGCGTAGAAGCCGTACGGAAGCCGGGCCAAGTCTGGCGGCGAGATGGTCAGGACCTCGGCCGTGGGATACGCGTCCCTCAACTGGGACTGCGCTCGGGTGAGCACTTGGTACGACTGCGAGGCACTAATGTTGGAGTTGAACAGGATGTCGTTGGCGCCGGCGAACAAGACGAAGAGCGGCGTCGCCATCGCCGTCGTGTCGGATGTCGAGAAGCTCGCGCCTTGTGGAGTCGTCTTCGCCAGAAAAGAAACGATCTGGTCAACCACAGACGGGACGGCTATTGTCGCTTGAGGTCCGGTGAACCCTTGGATGAGCTCGTTGGACGTGGTCGCGCCGCCCACGGCGTAGTCGTAAAGCGGTATCGACAGGTTGCCCGCTACGTACTCTGCCCAGACGATGCCGTTGGAGAAGCGGCCATTGTAGCTTGGTGATTGGTGAGTTTGGTTTCCATCGATGGCGGGAGAGAGTACTGACTATTTGTCTGAAGGCCAGGTACCATTCGAGACTCGAGCCGAGCCGTTCCCTGCGCTTCGTCGTTAATTATCGCAACGCCGTATTGCCCTGGATCCTCGTACCATTGTCGCTGAGCGAATCCCCAAAGACTACAAGGCTGGAGAACGAAGGTGCGCTGGCGCGCCGCTGGAGAGAAACGATAGAGGCGTGAGCTGTCGCGAGGAGTCCGAGAAGCAAAGCACACGTTCGTGCCATTGTCACCTATTCAACTCGCCGTACGCAACGACCCTGGCGTGCCGGAATGAGATTCGACGTCTACGACGCGGTGGATGGTGAGAAGTCTCTCGCCTCGGCCAGGTCAGCTCTCCTAAAGTTCAATACTCGAGCTGTCGGTGTTTGTTGTTGTTTTAGTGTCGGAAGCTCGGCTCTTAACATTCCATCGTGCCGGAATTCTCGTTTCTATACGACTCTGGCCGTCGACGCCCATTGGTCTCGCTGGAATGCAGTTTGACGGGCGGTAAGACGGCACGACGGCAGAGTTTTGGCCAAACTCTATCATCCTTTCGCAGTTTTTTGATCGGCTGGACTAGAGTCGGTAGTCCCGGCAGCTAGATGTAAGCTTGATGTGAGTTAGAGCTCAAGTAGGGCGTTGGCACGTCTTGCTATTAGGCCTGTTGCGTGCTACACCGGCTCGTCGGTAGTCCGAAGTCCGACTTAAAGCGCCTAATTATCTAGCATCTCCTAGGACTGCGCGGATTCGGAGATAGCCGTATCACACAGCTGATCCCATTACATCATTCCAGCGAAGCTCCTCTTCTCAAACTTCGGCAGTCGTAGCTCCCTTTGATCCGGCACAACCAGAGGTCAGCCCTATGCTTTCGTTTGACGTGAACAAGACGGTCTCGACTCAACGTAGCACGCGAAACTGAACGTACTGCATCCTGAAAGATCATCGATGCATGTCGCATCTTGCAGGCCGCAGCTGTTTGCCCCGCCAAGAGACCAGGATTGAATCCAGACCTGCCAAGATCATGGCTGCAGGTCACGTTGCCCGACACATAGCACAATTGACGAGGACCTCGAAAACAACAACTAATGCCGGGTATTCCCGAAATATCAGTTGTTGAAACCAGGCTTAAGGGTCCTGTTCATTCATGGATGGCATCGTGGGGGTCGCCCGCCTTCGAATAACCTGTTCCGGACATGGAGCAAAGCTATTCGGGTCTTTCGGTACAACACGTCGCGAGTGAGCTTATCGAAATGACGAAGCACGCTATCGTGAGGCTCTCGAGATGGCATGACTACAAAACACGAAGCAAACCCGCCGAGAACCGCGCCCGTTGAGCTAAATCCCCAATCGTCTGGTGATTCCTCAGGTGATCCCGGACGACGTTCATCGTACGAGACGCTGTAAGATGCCCCGCTCGTGCCGCAATAATCCTGAACCTCACCAAGGATCCTGACCCGGCCGCCCGGCCAAAGTTCCCCGCATGGGCAATCCGAGGAAGCTCGGGGAGAAGGCGGCAAGCTCTCACACCCCCGCACGTCTGCGATGACATATTTCATAAAAGACGAAGAGGGCGGGGTCCGTTGTGGGCAGGGCGTTCTTTATCAGGTCACTCTCCGTTGGATCAAACATCGTATCATCGTCGTGGCTGGCGTTGCTCTCATACATAAGGAACCTTGCGAACGTTGTGGTCAACTTTTCGAGCCAGGCCGAAGAAGTATATCGTGAAATCCACCACCGAACGACGTGCTTCCCAACGATCCCCGACAAACAGAACGAATTCACCATGAGCGCCTTCGTAGGAGCATTCCGACCGACTGCTCATCTGGGGTTGGTTGCCCTCCTCGCCTGATAATCTCGCGGCGGGATCACCGACTGAAGCAGAGATGTCTCTGCCGATGACGGTCAGCATCTTGCCCTTACCGTGACCTTGCTAATCAACGCTTTTACAGCCGTGTCGCCATCGTGACTGGCGCCGCCCGTGGCATCGGCAAGGCCATTGCCCTTCGAATCGCCCGCGACGGGTACGACGTGTGCATCAACGACATCGCCGCCAACAAGGCGGGCGCCGAGGAGGTGGCCCACGAGATCCAGGGGCTCGGCCGCAAGTCGACCGTCG
This sequence comes from Colletotrichum sojae, assembly GCA_014235955.1. Lineage (NCBI taxonomy): Eukaryota > Fungi > Ascomycota > Sordariomycetes > Glomerellales > Glomerellaceae > Colletotrichum > Colletotrichum sojae. The sequence continues at coordinate 25,015 of WIGN01000436.1, forward strand.
CGATCGCAGACGTTCGCAAGCTCGACCAGGTCCAGGGAATGATCCAGAAGACGGTCAAGGAGCTGGGCCCCTTGAACACAATGTACGCGCTTCAGCCAGAGACGGACCAGAAAGAGATGGAGCAAATGCTAACGCGAAGTGACAGGATCGCCAACGCCGGCATCGCCCAAGTCAAACCCCTGCTGGAGCTCACCGAGGAGGACTTTGAGAACATGTTCCGCGTCAACGTCTTCGGCGTGCAGCACTGCTACCAGTCGGCGGCGAAGCAGATGATCGCGCAGGGCAACTGCACGCCCGAGGCCCCCGGCAAGCTCATCGGGTGCTCGTCCATTGTCGGCTTCAAGCCGTTCGCGCTGCTGTCGCACTACTCAGCGTCCAAGTGGGCGGTGCGCGGGCTGACGCAGGCGTCGGCCATGGAGTACGCCGAGCACAACATCACCGTCAACGCGTACGCGCCCGGCATCGTCGGCACCGCCATGTGGGACCTCATCGATGAGAAGCTCGGCGAGAAGACGGGCGCCAAGAAGGGCGACACCATCAAGAAGTTCACCAACGACCTCATCGCGCTCAAGAGGACCAGCGTGCCCGAGGATGTGTCCAAGTTCGTGAGCTTCCTGGCAGGCCCGGACAGCGACTACGTCACGGGCCAGACGCAGATTGTCGACGGAGGAATCAACTTTACGTAGTTGTCGGCCTCAAGAAGGGGTAGTCGGGATAGTCGTTTGGCGGCATTGGAATTGTATCTGGTACGTTGTAATTAGCCTTGAATGATCTGTTCGAAATGGGAGAATGGCCGAGTCCCTTGAAGAGCACCTATGAGGCCTGGAAGCAACCAACATTTCGCCAACGTAACATGTTTCGACTGAATTAACAGGTCAAATGTGACATTCATCCCTGTCGTCCTCTGTCAACCCCCGGTTGTGACCCACCAAAGCCCCAGAGCTCTGCCCTTACCAAAGATAGACAACAATCTCGCCTGCTGACTTAACAACTGCTGCTCATTACGAGCAGTTCCGCCCTGATGGTCTAGCGGTATGATTCTCCCTTAGGGTCGTCTTGAACGTCTCGAACCCCTCAGTCTGGGAGAGGTCCCAGGTTCGATCCCTGGTTAGGGCCCATTCTTTTTGCTTTTGCCTGTTCTGAGGTCTAAGAGTTGTATTTGTTGTTTTGGTGGTGAATTTCGACTTGGACACTATTTCACCAACGCACAGTTTAGCCAGATGTAGCCACCTGGCAACAGCTGGTCTGGCACTCTATTCGCAACCTTCGGATGTGTTGGCTTTCGGGGCCATGAGTCAAGCTCCAGTTGCTCTTTAACCCTTTGGCCCTATTGTTCGCGAACATTCAAGATAGGGTAAACCACTTCGAACCATTCACAAAGAACCTCGACGTCTTCGCCAAAGTCCTCATCTCCCTGCACTCTCTTGAAGTACCGCATATGACCCTCCCTCCATTGCTGATAGTTGCCCTCCCCCTCTGCCAACGCGAAATCCTCCGCAACGTCTCCGAACCTGCACCTCACAAACGAAGTCGTCCGAATGATAGCCCTGGGGTCTCCCTTGCCGTCGAGAATTACAGACAGATCCCCGACTCCCCAGTGCAGAGTCTCGGGGATGGGCCAGGTTGTGGTCGAGGTCTTCTTTCCCCGGAGCAAGATGCCTAGAAGCTCGTCCGCGAGGGCTGGGTTGTCTCCGAATTTGCAAACGTCTTTCGGCGGTGCGAGAGTTGTCTTGAGTTCCGACGCGGCGCGTGCCATGAAGGCGACGATGTCTGGGCGTGCAGGGTCGATCTCGGGAATGTTTTGGACTGCGAGGGGCTTATTGAGAAACGAATATTCAAGATTATTCAATGAATAGGTGACTTCTCGCATTTCGACAGTTCATTTTCTCTGATTTGGGGATTGTTGGGGTACTTATTTGAAGAGCGTGAATTGGCATCATCGTGAAATCGAAGCCTTCGCCTTCGCCATTTGGCCTTGGCGTTCTGGCCGGGTGACTCATGTCGGCAACCAACCTTTAAGCGAGCGAGCACCACGTTCATTCAGTCCGATTCAATTCATGTATGAAAAAAAATTGAACGAAGTCTTTTGTTTACCTGCCTAACATAGAGGCTATGCGACGCAGGGAAGAGCATCTGGACACATCGCACCCAACGACGGCATGCGAATCCGAATGCAGAGCCATTCTCGCCAAAGCGATTCCAGATATCAGAGGTCTTCAATTGGTCTGCGGCAACGGATCAACTGCCCCAATCGTATTACGATCCTGGCTACTTGCATGTGCCCCTGGTCTCCAACTGTTGTCTCCTACCCCATCAGTTGGCTGATCACCAACAGATATTAACCGCTGCGCGGGCCCCGCGGTGCATCCTCTTTTTCGTCGGCCCCGGGCCGCTGCTGTTAGACGAGAACATCTTCGCCTAGCCGGTGGGACTGTGACATATCACACATCTGGGCATGCATCTCGACGAGATCGCCAATGAGAGAACGGGGATTCCAAAGAGAAATACGGAGATTGTTTGCCGTTCTCTGGGCATGCTTGGACCCCTGGAACAGGCAAGCGTACCTATATAAGGTTCCATGAGCCGCTGCCGGTCGGGAATTGAGCGTTGGTTGGATCAAACCAAAGCCTGCAAGATGGCACTCATCAACCTCGAAGGGGGCGGAAGCCCCGTCAATATCGCCGTGCGCATCGGCGCTACTCTCGCGGTGCTCGCACTGCTGTACAATCTGGTCCAGCTCGTGCGGGTACGGTACACGTTCTGGAGGTGGAAGAAGCAGGGAGTTGTGAGTCGAACAAGCGACGAAGCGATCGCGATTCGTTTTTGCTGACGACGACATCAGCCCATGATGCCTTACTCGCTGCTTTTCGGCCACCTCCCCGTCCTCATGAAGCTCAGGTCCAGTGTCCCGAAGGACATTCACGCGAACTACATCCCGCAGCTCATCTACGAGAACTGGCGCACCTTGTTCCCCGACCGAAAGACCTTCCCGCCCGTCATTTACACCGACTCGTGGCCCTTCGGCCCGCCGGCGCTATGGATTATCGATCCGGAGGCTGGCTGGGCGGCCAACGCCGACATGAATTTGAAGCGGGCCCGTTCTACACAAGACTTCTTCGAGCCACTCACCGAGAACCTCGATCTGGTCAGCATGGAAGGCGATGTGTGGAAGACGTGGCGAACTCGCCTCAACCCGGCCTTCAGCCAGAGGAACGTGAACACCCTGGTCCCAGGCATGATCCGCGACGTGGAGATCTTTGCCGACAGGTTGAGACAGCGCGCCGGAGCCGGGGGCGCCTGGGGCAAGGTCTTTCAACTGGAGAAGATAACGACGGACTTGTCCATCGACGTCATTGCGCGGTCGACCCTGGGGATGGAGTTGAGGGAGCAGACTGACGGCCCCGGCAAGTTCCGAACGGCCATGATGGATCAGCTCAAGCGGTGCATGTCGCGGTTCAGCCTCGTGGACATGATCACATGGCACGATCCCCGGCGTACCTTAGACATAGCCAGGCAGAGGGCCGTCATGTTTGCCGAGCTATATCCCGCCGTCATGGGGTGCCTGCAGCGAAAGGACGAGGGCGGGACGAAGACGATTCTCGACCAAGCTGCGTCGCTCTGCACGACGATGCCGCCAAGCAAACTCTTCATACAGACGGTCATGGCCCAGCTCAAGCTCTTCATGTTTGCCGGCCACGACACGACGGCCACGACGCTCTGCTGGGTGCTGCACAACATGGCCAAGAACCCCGAGATCGCGCGCAAGGTTCGCGCCGAGCTCGACGAGGTGATCGGAGACCCTGCCGATATGAGCAAGAAGTTGACGGAGTCGCCGCACCTGTTGAGCTCGCTCACGTACATCACTGCTCTCATCAAGGAGACGCTGCGTTTCTACGCCCCCGCCGCATCCGCCCGCGAGGGGTCGGTCGAGCACAAATTCCTTGATCGGGAGACTGGCGTCCTGTGTCCCAGCGACGGTCTCTTCCTTATCGACTCGGTCCGCGCGCTTTTGCGTGATGAAGAGGTGTGGCCGCGCGCCGGGGAGGTCATACCCGAGCGATGGCTGACCACCGACCCGAACGACCCATTGTACCCGAAGAAGCAAGTGTTTAGGGCGTTCGGGAACGGGCCGCGGGTGTGCATCGGACAGGAGCTCGCGATGACGGAGCTGAGGCTGGCCGTGGCCTACGTGGCGAGGGAGTTTGATATCGACTGTGCCTACGATGAGTGGGATGC
>WIGN01000437.1:0-29189 GCA_014235955.1 Colletotrichum sojae
TGCGCCGCGGTTGCATCTATCGTGGGGTTCTTGCCGGGGATCCATGTCGAGAAGGGGCTTGTCGGGACGGGCTTGGAGGCGACTCCTTCGAACGAACCTCCAATTATGACGCGGATTCACGAAACCGGTTGGCCGTGCTGCATCGGAATGGGCGTGGCCTGCAGAGGGAACCCCTGTCTGTTTCTTTCGTCGTCAAGACCACCACCGGAGGGACCTCCGGCTCCGCGAAATTTTGGAAGGGCCTCTGACCACGATCTTCCGGACGACACGTCCCGTCATACACTGAACCTTCCTGTTGACACGCTGATCTGATCACGAGCAAAGGCTCTTTTGAGTGCCGGAGCTGGGCGAGGAAGACGGTGATGGGCTCATGACGGGCCATGGTAGTCCGGGACGCAGAAGTCCAGGCCTGGCTTTGCCTCGCCCGCCCAGACTAGCAGGTACCTAAGCAGGCAGTTCCCCTCAGCGTAACACACTAAATTCCGGCAGCTGACTCTGTGGCCAAAATTCGGGCTCAGCTCTCTAGCCCGGTAGGACCGTGTCGTCATGGTTTCGTGGCAAGCGGGAAAAGACAGTGCTTCTGTTGTTGAGATGCAGAACCTGAATACCGGCAAGTCCAAGCAGTGGTCAGTCCGTTCCCTCGGACGATGTTCCGGGCCCACTTTCGGCCCAAGCACAAGAATAGGTAAGAAGAAAGAGGGACCCGTCCGCCTGCGTCTCACCCCAAGACTCTCAGCAGGCAACCTTACAGGGCTTAAGCCAGCCGCGTCGAGGTTTATAGCCTTCCCAAGAGAGAGACTTTGTCGCCTGATTCCCAGAGAAAAATATGTTTGTTTTACAAGTACCTCACTACTTGTCATGTCTTAACATGTCAGGAGCCTCATTGTTGTAGCAACAAGGTAGGTTATTTTAGGTAACCAAACCCAAGTGAAAGAGAATAAGAACAGGAAAAAATGTCCCGAGGACAACTGTAGGTGTGCTTCCTTTCTCACACCTACAATCCCGATCACCACATCATTGTGAGGCTTTGAAAAGACAAAATTGGTCAAGCTGTTGGAAAACTCATTTAGGCTCAGCCTGCCAAGGAGAAGATTCGTAATTTGAAACTTGCAGTCAGCTTGCATGCCCGACATACTTTTGAGACAGCATACCCTCAAAATACCCGGGCTTCCATCACAATGCCCAAAGGTAACGAGACCATGGGCAGACCCGCTGGTAAGTTGAGTTGAATGCTGTCCTACGTAGGTTTCTGTCGTGGCCTCGCATAGGGACCATTATTTCAAACCCCCAGGCCCAGTATCTAACATCCCATCTAGCTATTCTAACCTACTACTATTAACTTTTAGGATATTATTATTACTATTGTTCCTTATTATTGTTGTTGTCTGTCGTCGTTGTCGTCGTCGTCGTTATTCCTACTTGAGGGGTGTAGTGTGAAATAATAGTCCCCCTCACAATCCTCTCCCCAAGAAGGACAGGACCAATGGGCTGACAATTCTGAAGCCAAGAAGTGGAAGGGTCTATTGTTGAATAAGTACATTACCAGCTGGGGATTACAGAAACATGACGGCAGGTCTCTCAAAAAAAGGATGATGTACGCGACGTTATTATAAGCACCAGATATACCTCACTATTGACATGCAAGGTAGAGTTAGTTGTGTGATGCTGGTCCAGAGCGGAGCTCCTTGCCCAGAGCGAAGCGGAGGGGAAGGAGCGACGCGATGTGTTTAAATGGAAAAAATGCCAACGAAGCTCGGACGGTTTTTTTTTGTATGGGAGGTCCTCGCGGATTAGTCAGATCCTTCAGGCCCCTCGCGGATTAGCTGAGCCTAAAACGCCACACATCAGCCACTCCGCTCTGTTAGTTGCGCTGGGCCTCCCTCCTGCCCGGCGTCCCAGGTCTGGTAGCTAGCAGCAATCGTGCCTTTGACTGGCCAAGAGATATAGTGACTGGCGTCCATGCCGGCAACCTATTCTGCCGATTTTCCGAAGGTGTTCGTCCAATTGATGATACTTGCCGAGCCGGCCTGACATCCGATGCAGCCGCATTATCCGGACGGAAAACTGCTTCTCTCCGTGAAGCGCCCCGTCTACGGGACCTCGCGAACTCTAATTAGCAAGCGAGGCAGGCTGACTCGGGGAAATAGTTGGGTTCTCCCCCGCCACGTGCCCCAGAGAGTCGCTGAACGGCCAGCCTGTGAAACGTCGCTAGCAATCTATTCGGGGCGCATGAATCAATGCCACACCGTCCGAAGGCGTTTTAAGGTTCTCTGGATTGGGCGAACGCCGCGGCTATACCGACCGCCTCAGGCGCTCTGGATGAACTTTGGTCTTGGGAGATGCTATGGTGAGTTCCACAGTTAGTACGGGGCACTTTACCCGAGACGTCGGCAGACCGTTGTGCTGGAAATAGGAACCTGGGTTTTGGGGCGAGCGAGATCATGATCTTCATGGCCGGTAGCGAGACCAAAAGATATTTAAAATCTGGCGATTCCTCGTCAAGAAACCGCACATTGCATCTGTCACCAAGCAATCCACACACTCGTCAGTACCTACCTGTCTACATCCTCCACAACCAAAATCGCTTCCTCTCTTGTAAACCTCAACCAACAAACTCCACAAACGCAACCATGCAGTTCTCCAGCTTCACCCTCCTCATCTCCGTCATGGCTGCCGCCGTGTCCGCCCAGACCACCTACGAAACCGCCAACTACCTTTCGGTGTGCCAGCAAGGCAACAACCTCTTCTGCACGGGCAACATCAACGTGTGCCAGCGCGGCAAGACGGACACCTTTGACGACAAGGCCACGAAGGCCAACGAGGACGCCTGCAAGGGGCTTAAGCGCGGCGACAGCTGCACCCAGACCGTCGGCTGTGTATAGAGCGGATCCGTCTCCGGGGAGGACTTGGATTAGCATCGGGATCATTTTCATGTTTGGCGAGCATAGCGAGTGATTGGCATGGTGCAGCATCAGGGCGGCATGCGTCGTCGTGGCCCGATCGGCTGTTGACTGCTGCAGTTTTTCTTGGTTTTTTTTTTGCAACTTGAGCAATTCAAGTCATTCGAACACTTGCCGTACCAGACTTTCATGGCTTCATTCCTTCCTGCTTTACCGCCCCGAATCGTCAGCGCCATGAAACGATTCGAGCAAGGAATGAAAATGGGACTGCGAAGTAGGCATGTCCTGTTCTTCGTAATCCACGGCCAGGATATCTGTAGTTCGTGATGAGTCCTCTTAGGTTTGCCCCACTGTCGGTGCTGTGTGGTTGCGCAGTAAGACAAAAGGGAAGGAAAATGTTGATGGGAAGAAACGGAGAGGAGCGACTGGGTAGGCCGGGTGCAGACGATGATAACAGACAAAAATGCAAAAGGAAATCGAAGCCAGGTGGGATCTAACCACTATATCTCCCCGAGGTGGGCTCGAACCACCAACCTCCAGATTAACAGTCTGACGCGCTAGCCAATTGTGCCATCGGGGATAAGCCGTGAAGCTGCTTGGTACTTGTTATGGTCCCGCTGCCGGTTTGACCGGTTTTGATGGTTCGGAATCTCACGATCGAGCGGGATGGTGGGCGTCGAACTGGGTAGAGTGGGGCCTCAAAAAGTGTCGCGAAACTCGCAAGCTTAAGCATCACGATTCTTAGTGAGCTGCCTGGGTGGGTTCAACATGGCCCACAGCAAGCCTTCCAAGATATTGAGCACACCGGCCTGAGGTCCAAAACAACTCGACACGATCAACCCTTAGAGCTGACCACGCCGGTTCTATGGCCGGGTTCTCTCTAACCCCGGGTCTATAATTTCGTTGCCTGATTGTTATGCAGTGCTATCATGGGTTCTGTGCCCCAGCGCCCAATCAGTACCATTCAAAGCAGCAGGATTGCTGCAGATCCCATTCCCACAGCAACCGTACTTGAATTGAAGGAACCGCGCATGGAATCCCTCTGGGAAGCTCTACCTTGCATCCTTTCTTCGTCAGCAACAACTGATTTCCAGCAAAACGGACGCCAGCAGCCCAACTCTGCCCAGCGGCTTTCCTTTCCACATCGTCTCACAGACACCACGCAGCCCAGCCAACCGCCTCAGATATGGGCAACTCAGCTGAAGCCCCAATGTCAACCAACGACGCCGGTTTGCCACAGCTGCCCGCCTACTCACCTCGAGATGTCGACGAAGGCACACGGGGATCCGCAGCTGGGATCAGAGGGACGATAGCATCCGACTTCCTCATGAGCAGCTCCGCCTCCCTGTACCGACCGATACCACCTCTGATGAACGCGTATTACCCGTTCAAGATCACCCGCACCTGCCACCTCGGGGACTCGTCTAATCACAAACTCTACGCCGTTTCGACATACGCTGGTATGGACAACAAAGGCCCTGGTGGGCCATGTGTTGTGCTCTGCAACGGGCCGAGCGAGCAGGACCCTCCTCTCGCAGTTGCCGGAGAGGCCGAGAACTGGAACCCGCAGTCGACTACCAGCGTCATTACTCTGCCGCCGTTGAGCCTAGGAGCCGAGACATCGCAAGAGTGGACGACGAGCAGCGTACGGGAGATTATGCGCGCGCAGCTCACGGATGATCGGAGGGTAGCATCGTTCCGGTTCTCGATCGAGGTCGACCAGACAAACGGCGGGTACCAGCGGGAAGAGTTTGAGTGGCGGAAGAGGAGCAAGGATCAACTTTACGGGTTCAAGAACGGATTCGAGCTTGTCCGCTGCACCTCGGGCCCGCAAGATGTTGTTGCCGTCATTGGATTCAAAGGCATGGTGTCGTTCAGCAAGCCATTCAAGATCGAGTTCGTCGGAAGTGGTGTTACAGGTAACTTTGGCGATCGGTGGTCAATCATGGTGATTATCACGGCGTTGAGACTTTGGGTGCTGGGTCTCCAAGACAGAGCCGGGTAGGCCGGGATTTGAGGTTAGGTACTTGCGAGCCCAGCAAGTGGTGAAGCACACGGAACAACCTAATAGACGTGATAGTTATCGCAAGCAATAGTGAGCTCATCTCAGAATCCACCCTGCAGTCAAGTCACAGTCCCAAATTTGACCCAGTAGTCACCTCCCAGGCGTCTTTGGTGCTCGTACGAATCTGAGCCGTAGCTCGAAAGCCTGGGCCAGCTCAGAGCTGAGTATTGATCATCTGAAGTCATGGGGGTTTCAGTTTGCCAGGAGCCGAGGGGAAATGAGAATTGGCCGCTTAGCTCCTTTTTGAACGAGCAGGACTTGATTCATCAACTCTTCTTTTTCTAGCCGCAATACCAGGCAGGGAAGTCTTTGTCACGGGAGAAGAGTATTCTAGTCACATACCTACCCAAAAACCCAACCGCTCCTTCCTTCAGTGTTGCTGCAAGTGTCGGCTACCTAGGCACCTACCTACCTACCCGCACTAGGCCATCATCCTCCCGTAGAATTCCTCGAGTGTTCCAGCTTTTCTCCCTCCATTTACTGCCACGCCTGGCTTCGAAACCTCCCCTCAGTGGCTGTCGTGGCTTTTACGGTCGCCATTCGCAACGATGGCTCTCTCATCTAGCGAGCCGTTCTTTCAAATGATCGGCAGTCCTTCAGCGCCACACGAACGACCACCGCTGGCCCAAACCGACCAATATAGCGACCAGCATCTCATGCCCTACGGTCAAGACAAGACCCATCTCCACCAAAGCACGATCGACCTTCAACTCAACCACCCGTCCGACTGCCCGGCACGCGAAAAGTGCCCTTTTGCTAAGAGCCACGGCTATCTTCCCGGCAGCGTCACTTGGCCCTCGCCAGTGGCTCAGCCCAAGACTTTCCCCACGCCCCTCGCCGACGACTTGTCTACCTCGAGCACGCAAACCAGTAAGTGCAATCCCAATTACGGCACAACCTTGGTCATGTTACAGCATTGCCTTCTCGCGGTCTCTCGACAGCTTTGCTAATGTTTCGACCTGATGTCATAGGCCAGGCTTCGGTCGTCCCTATCAACTCGGCCCCGCCTTCAGCCGCTAAGATCAATGTTCCTGGACGAGAGATCAAGATACCAGCGAATGACTCGGAAATGATATTGATTCGCGTTCCGCGGGAGCATGCTACAGCAGAAAAGCTCCAGCAGATTCGTGACTGCGCGGAGCTCATCTTCAAAGACGCAAAGGCTTACATGCTACCGCACGCCATCGAGAACACAACGACAGAGTAGAGTCTCAGGTTGTGGGGCATGAGACTACGCGCTTCTCGTTACCTCGGAATTATCTTGGCTATGAAGGAGGGCAAATGCAACTTAGTCTGGAAAGAGGGATGGATGGCACAGGGAAACATGTTAGTAGCCCAACGGAGCAATAGAAATTCACATGCATGAAAGGTCGACGGCCTTCACATTTCGTTCTTTCTTTCCTATTTGCCCACACCTGATTCAAGACCAAGGCTAGGATGACATACATCGATAAAGTCGAGCACTACAATCTCTAAATCTAGATCTCACGAGAAATCCAAATCAGCTTCTGGCACCGTCCTCCTCTAACCTGCGTAGTACACCAGTACATCAATTTACACAACTCTTTTCACACGTGTACGGACAGCTGCCGAACAATACAAATATTCAGGATCTAATCTGCGTATAAGCGGGGAGGAGAAGTTTTCACTATTTACCTACTTAGGTACCTTCAAAGCCAGATGTAGAGGGGGCAAATTCTTACGAACGAGCATTTACTTCCAATTATAGAAGGAAGCACCGTCGCTCCTGCAAAATCAGTATCCTAGTCTTTGCCTTCCCCTCCTGTTTTCAATTGAAATCGAAGAAAATCATTTTTTCTTCTCACCTTTCTCTTTTATCTCCATCGATCACGAACAACTCGACCCTCTCTCTCAGCCTTTCCCCTCTCCCTTCCTCTCTCTCCTAACTTGCAAAGCATCACAAAAGTCTCTCATCGGGCCACGACGGTTATCATTTTGAGCCTGGCGAACACGCACTCTATTAGGTACGTTCACCTCATCCATCGCGTGAGGAGCTGTCGGGAAGGTGTTCAAGTCATCATTTTCCGGTGCCAAAGGGCAATCACTTGACGCTTGTCTCCAAGATACTCGAACTGTCGCACTAGCACTATCCGTCCTTCTCTCCACTATGATCTCTATTCGAATGTTAGCAAGGCAATCCAATTTATTCAAGAGCTCTCGACATCGCAAGTTTCATTTCGAAGTCCGGCGGAGGCGTCATTCATTTCACCAATCATCAAGCGCAGGAGCTGGTTCTCATCGGCCTGGAAGGGCATCAACATCATTCGCATTTCAGTCTCAAGACAATCTTGCATTCTTCACCACTTGGGATAACTTGGAGCTTTCCCTTAGCATCTCGTTTGTGCAATTCGGGTTGAAGTGTGCCAGACCATCCCCCGCCTTACGTTGTCGTTATCTGACCCTCTCGCGCAGCAACTTTGAGTTTGTCCCTTTGGGACCCGTCGTTCCTCGCTGCAAAAGACTGCGAGTCTACAAATCTACTAGTCGACGACATCCAGAAGACTTCACCTTTCGCAATGCCGCCGGTTCCAGTGCAAGACGTGATGGTGGCGAAGTTCGCGCCGAACACTACCAGAATCGAGGAGAACACTTCAGAAGTCCTAGGCTGGCTGACCAAAAGCACCCTCGACAAACGGGTTCCAAGGGGTTTGTGCCTTGGGCCCGAGGGCACCGAAAAGGTTGAGGCTGTATTCCCAGGCGTCTTGCAGCCCATGAACAGTGCCCGTGACGTTGGTTTCGTGAGAGGAACCGCCCTACTTTCGACTGAATGCAAGCTTTCAACAGTCAGTGAAGAGGCTCGCCCCAAGACTCTATATCGGGTTATACACGCTGGCCTCCCAAACAAGGGGATCGGTTCGAGGCTTGGTCGAGGGAGCGACCCCATCTCTTTTTAACTTCAGCTTCGGAAGCATCTCAGACATCAATGCCGAGAACCGAGTCCGTTCTTATCCGCCACTTCGAAATTTTTCAATGCCAGAGAGATTGCACAACGCTACGAGCGAAAAGGCCATGGCGGGGTCAAGATCATTCGGTTCGAAACCGACGGACCCCATTGGAATCACAAAGTCCAGAGGTTGTGGTATCCACGAGATGTACTTCGCCAATTGGGAGTGAGCTGTGACGGCAAGTCTAATCTCGAGGATGAGTACCTCTTTGAGCATTCCATACCAGAGGAAAGTATCAACGAATGCACCAGACTGGCACAATTCCATGGATGTGGTCCAGTAGTGAGACTCTTCGGGGTCATTGACAAAGGCGGCTTGAAAATGACACCGGGCGACATATGGGAGGAACAGAAGCGTGAGGCTGCGGAGGAGGCCAAGAAGCGTAAGGCGCGAGCGAAGGCCGAAAAGAAGAAGGAGGAGGAGAAGCGAGAAAAGGACGAGTCGAAGAGAAAGCGCAGCGACAATGAACGAGATGAGCTGAACTCTCCAGATGATCAGCCGGACAGTGTTGAAGCTGCTTCTCAGAGCCAGGTGGAAACCGGTCGCCGAGGCTCCAAGAGAAATAAGGCTGGAAAGCCGCAAAGACCGGGAGACGTGGCCTGAGAATCCGCGAGGAAGGAAGACAATGGGAACTCTCGACGACTCTAGGCTTCATTAAAGGCGGGAAGATTGAAATTGCGGCTTGGTTCTGAGCTATAGGCTCAGAACGATAAATAGAGGATTTTATTATCATGATTCGATGGCGTTAAGGCGTGTACTCAAACATCTCGCATCTACGTGTCTTCGAAGTCCATGGATTAAGGCAGAGGGTAATCTACCTCTGCTGACACTCGGACAGTCCAATACGTTCCTCGACATCTATAAATCCGCCTCTACTGCGGTCTTGGAAATGAAATGCTCAAGTCTGTATCAACGCGCGCTGATAGCGAGACAGTCAACGCCGAAAACATGGGACTGATTGACCCTTCTGATCGTACAGGTCTCTGAAGTTCTAGAGAGAACAGGTGCTCGCGTCAGCTTTCAGCGCGACCACAGGGGCCACAGATCAGGACCCCTCTCCGTTGTGTGTGCCGGCGGTCGCGTGGTTCGCGGCAGAAACTTGCTGATGGCTGAGCGGGAACGCAGGTTAGCTCTTCTTCCACACCACTTTGAAGAGACATGGTGGAGCACTCACCCTTCACCTCGAGTTCGTGCACGTTCGGACCGCGGTAGGGCGGTTCGAGGACCGGGAGCTTTGGTCGGGGCTCCGTCGCCGGCGGGGTCCACTGCGGGAGATTCCGGGGACCCGCCGGATGAGAGACCGGGGTCTGGACCTGCTTTCGCACGGGAGTGTGATGCGTCTGGAGATGTAGTTGTTCCTCGCTGATGTGGTGTGCCATTTTCACGGCCTCGATGCTAGGGGGAACTCATGGAGCGGACGTCGGAGGAGGAGGACGGCCAACGAGAACGTAGTGGTGACGTGATGATGGAGATGGATGCTCGGGGGAACGCGGGGAGAGAGGGACAAGGGCAAGAAAAGTCGATTCGAAGCGCGGACGTGCAGGCTACAGCAGCCTTCCTCTAAATGTGCAGTCTGCCTGTCTGCCTGGTTAGCCTTCTCCTCTCCTCGGATGCAAACACTGCGCCGGGATCTGTGACAGAGGGTGCTGTCGGGGGGCAAGCAAGCACGCGGACAAGGCCTCCGAGTCCCCGTCCATCGTCTCGCGAGACGTTCGCGAAAGGTTGTGTTCTTATAGCAAAGGCTCGGACCTACCTCTGACAGAGACCGGAGCCAACGCCGCCTGATGTGCCAATCGGAAGGACGGTCCACTCAGAAACCTGGCTTCCATGCCCAAGGTGGACGACATGAATCAAGATATGGCAGCCCAACGTGGGATTTCTTCTGATCGAGCCTCAGGAACACCCCATGCCCTTCCTCGGATATCCCCCCCCGCGCTCCTCGGTCATCACGTGGCACTCGCACGCTGTGAGTGCGGGAAATGAGCCAACCCCGGGCAGGGCACGACATCAAGCCCCCGACAGGCCGCCGCGATTGGGCCATGTTTACGAGTGCGGTGGATCTCACAGGGTGATGTTAGCGCTCAACCCCCACTGAAGCCTCCAATCGGGGAGGCAACCGGCCCAGGCACTGTGCCGTGAAGGTGGGTGGTCCGTCGATGGCGATGCTGCATCGTTCAGGGGGCCCGTCCGGATGTGAGAAATATCCGGGCTGCTCGAGTCGATCCGCGCCAGAGGATTCGCCGATGCGCCTAGGTACGAACAGTTAGCATTTAGCTTAAGGATCACGGGCCTTGCGTGCGTGGGAAGATCTGGCGTTTGTGTTCTGCTTCCGGGCCACGTGCGACGTGGAGGGATTGGATACGACACACCTCTAATTGGCCATTTTCCGGTTCTTCCGGTTCTTCCGCAGCTCTGCAGGGCGGGGGCTGTGCTGTGCCCCGGGTTTTTCTACTTTGGTTCCTTGCGAGTTGAACGGTGTTTTTTGGGTACGTACATAGCAGTTCCGTCACAAGTCCTGAAATGTCCTTCCAAACGGAACGACGTGTCACGTGAAGGGATGGGACCAAAGTCCTGTGGGACCTGACGCGCTGGGACTGAGGTCCTTCCTTCCTACACATTAGAGACCATCATAGATCGCTTGGTACGAGAACGACTTGCTCGCTGTAAGCCTCGTTTATTCATCTTCTTACTCCGATCGTCCTCGCTCTTTCCACGAGTCCTACCCCGTGCTTCCGGTGAAGGATGGCTGACACCGACTCCCACCCTCCCTTGCCGACGTGATTGGCTATGCTGGGCAAGCAGCCATGTCTCAGTCTCAGTGACTTGGTCATTTGGGAAGCAAGAAATGCCGCAAATTCAAGGTACAGAATCGATACCCCTCCGGCACTCTTCGTTTACGTGTCCTAACAGGCAAGTAGAACCAACTTCATCGCCACCTTGGCAGACAGAACTAGTCCGCAAGCGACAGAAAGAAACCCGAGAACGAAGTATACGAAGCAGAACAGATCAAGAGGCCGCTCATAAAACCGCAGCTGCACACGCTTGCCGACTCTGTCTTCCTTCCTGGTCAGAGTACCGTCCGGCACGTGCTTGAACTCCATCCTGCTTCCGCCTCCGAGGCCACCCTGGCTCTGAATGATGGCCTTGTGGAGCATCTCCCGGTTGAAGTCGATCGCCCGATCCCCGAGTCGCGGGAACCACCGTTGCGCGACGGCGAGCGTCCGCACCACCCAGCAGAAGCCTCGAAAACACGCGTAGTGATACACGCCCGGTCGTCCCATGCCCAGCTGGTCGCACAGTGCGTCGCCGTTGAGCACCCTACTACCCGCCTCGATGAACCCAGCCGAGAGGTTGACCGGCGGCAGGTCGCGGACCGTCTCGACAAAGTTGTGGCCCGCCACGAGCGACATGTCCGTCACCAGCCGCTCGTTGAAGCTCATGCTGTCCATGAGCACCTTGGCCCGGGCCGCTGAGACGAAGTGCTCCGTTGGTGTGCCGAGAACGTGGCCGATGTATCGCCACAGCGCGATGTAGTCTTCGATTTCTTGCTGTGGTACCGAGATGCCCATGAGTGGTAGCTGGATGAATGCGTGGTTGCAGCCGAACGTCGTCAGGGCGTGCAGCGAGTCAAGCGTGTTAATCGGTACGCCGTTTGTCTCGACATCGTAGTAGGACGACCCCTTCTGCCGGACGATCTTGAGGATTCGCTGACGCACCATGGAATGCAGGAGACGCACGCGGACGGCCGTCCGGTGCCCGCGTCCCCCCGGGCGAAGGTATTCGACGCTGTGCGTAACCTCGAGAAGCATCTGGAATGTCTCAAGAAGGCGTCGGAAGAGCACGCTGGTCCGGAAGCCGCCGGTGCGGACGAGAACCTCGACAACACCTGCGGACGCCGAGTTCTCTCCCACGAAGCCCTGCAGCGCGAACCCCATCAAGTTCGCCAGCGCGTAGCGGTAGAAGAATCGTTGCCCACGCGCGAGCTGCTCCCAGTCGACCCAGTCGGGTACGGTGTGCACCTCGTTCCACAGCCGGCCCGGCGCCTCATCCTTCTCGTGGTGCTCCTCGAGGACGCCGAAGAGGTCGAGCTTAGAGAGGTGCGTCGCGTCGCCCGCTTCTTCGGCCACATTTCGTTGGTGGATCTCCAGTATCCGCGCTACGGCGGCCGCGCCGACCTCGTCGTACGTCTGCCGCAGGTGCTCGATCTCGTGCTTGGGGATGTGGTCCTTGGTCCAGCGAAACGAATAGTTCCCCACGACGCGCAACTCATCGCCTTCTGGCTTCTCGAAGCTGAAGATTCCCATCGTTGGCGATTCTCAAGGCCCTCGTCGCGACCGGCTTTGCTGGTCCGGAAGAGAAAAAAATCATTTACTCAGCGTGCATCGAACTATTTGAACTAGGCATGGAGTGATATTTTAGTGCTGCAGGCCGGGTCGTAACCCAGACCAATCAATCGCCGCCAAGGGAAGCGAGGGAAACACAGGATGGATCATGAGTAGTAATGGACAATCCACAGGATGAATCATGAGTAGTAATAGATAATCCATCTTACGTGGCCACAAAGTTCCGGCGGATCCGTTTGAACTGACAGCTTGTTTCGAGGGGGCTGTGATGGGTTCAACTCGCAACTCTCCTCAAACATTGTCGGAATGCTCGCTATCAACATGGCTGCCCGGACGGACGTTGCGCTGCCCGATCTGTTCAGGTGCTTCCTGGTCCAGGAGCCCAGGGTCAATCGAAACTACGCAAAGGCCAAGTTGACATCAGAGACATGGCTCGCACGGTACGTGGATCGACTTTTGATCGCCGCTTTCGCGTTGTAGTGGTGTGGTGATGGTGATGGCACGCCATGGCTGATATTCCGGGACCAGGAAATGTTCTTTTTCGCCGAGAATGCAGAAGATGGTCAACGCCTGCGACTTTTCGTATTTCTGCTCGATCGCTGCCCCAGACGCTCCGGAGGATCGCCTGCGAACGGTGTGTGACTGGGGAAACTGGGTGAGTTTTGATGGGCGATAGGATTCTGGCCTTCAGCGCATGTTGGAGAGACATCACGACGCGCCGGCATGTTCACTACTGACAATTCCGTTCAGGTCTTTCCGTTTGATGACAGTACGTCGGAGTTGCCGCAGTTGCATCCGTGAGTTGCGGAGTCGCGGCTGATTTGCGTCCACCTAGTGTTTGATTCTGGCCCTCTGAGATCCGATCCGGATGCATCGGGCAAGGTGCTCGACAGCCTCTTGGCAAACATGCTGGGGAATCGATCTTACGTCGGCGTCAAGATGCCAGTCGTTCAGGCTCACGATGATATCTTCCGAAGGCTGTCAGAGGTTAGTCACGAGTCGACTGGAACATACGGCGTGAAGACACCTCGTTACTGACACCTGCACTTGCTTCCAGGTCTTTCCTACCGGTATTTTTGAGTCCCCCAGAAGAGAACCATATCGTAGATGTGGTGCTGATGAGGGTGAACCACAGGAGTCCAGAGACGTTTCGCCAAGTCGATGGAGTTTTACGCTGAAGGGGTTGCCATGCAAGTAGAGGCGTTTACGAGCCAGCGTCTACCGTCGCTGCGAGAAATTCTGCAAACGAGACGCAGATCCGTCGGAGTCGAACCGCTTTACCATCTTGTCGAGTACGCCCATTCGCTGCGAGTGCCCGATGAGGTATTTGAGGATCCCGTAATCCAAGCCCTGGAGCGTATCGGGGCAGACTTTGTCATTCTGTCAGTGTCCTCCATCCGTAACGCCGGCTTTCCAGGAGCTGACTTGCACCCACGGGCCTGTAGATCAAACGATATCCTCTCGTATCGCAAAGAAGAGGTGAGAAGCTGTCCGAAATCCATACCCGTAAGCATTCATGGTGCATCGGTGCTGACGCATCATCTGTATCCTAGTCTGAAGGATGTCACTCCAACATGGTTGCAGCGTGTCGAATGACGGGGAAGTCTGCGCAGGAAGCTTTCGACATGGTCGGGGCTCTGCTCGAGGAGAGCTACATCGAATGGGACGACGCCATGAGCCGCGTACCACGATGGGGTGGAGATACCGATCGGGAGGCTGAGCGTTACATCAAATGCATTCAGGACGTAGTCCAAGCCAACATCAGCTGGAGGTAGGTCGCTTTGGCCCTGGGAGCCAGTGACACCGGAAGGATGATCTTGCTAACAGTATCGCCGCTGTAGTTTGCAGTCGAAAAGGTACTTTGGAGCCGACGGTCCGAAGGTACGCAGGACGAGGATGATTGACGTTCTGGTTGACCCGCCATACCTGTCCGATCCTGGCGAAGCTGAGTTCTGAAGTTAGCCTCTCATCAGCCGCATGTCACGTTGGTTGCATAAAAACGAACCGTCAGGTCTCAACTCGCAAATAGACGGTTCGCCAAGAGAGTTTTTCATGAGCCCGCCTGTTTCAATTGGGTTCCGGTGCTATCGTGACTGGGCGTCCTACAAATACACCTACAATACTACGTACTCATTTAAGAATACAAAAATGACAGTGACGGACGACGGCAACAGTGGCGGACAATAGTAACGGCGATGGGTAATAGTGACGGCAATGAGTGATAGTGACGAAAAACGGGATGACGGTTGTCAGTATCAGAAACGGGTTTGGAGTATGATGCGAAGCACACTGTGATGATCCAGCTTCACCTTTTGTCACTAAGTGTTTACAGCTTGGCATGACTCCCAATGGACTTTTGATTATTAACTACTATGAGCTACTCTTTTGACTACCTCGAATCGTCTCATGCGCGAGCGCGAGGGGGCAGGACAGTCGGGACGGGGGGACGAGTCGTCGTCCTCGGGAGCTCAGGCACGACGGGCGTGGGGATGCAGGCGCAGGCGCTGCTGACCCTCTCGACGACGTTCCTGTCCTCGCCGCCGCAGCCCTCGGACGCGTACGTGGGCACGAGCTCCTCGTCCTCGTTCAGGCGGCGGGTGAAGTTTCCGCAGAACTCGACCGACTCCTCGAGGCGGCCGGGGATGTGGTTGGCGCGGAGGGCGCGGAGGCAGTTGTTGGCGTTGCACACGGGGGCCTTGGGACACTCCTTGGAGGTCATCTTGACGACGAAGCTGCCGCGCTCGATGGTGTGCACGAAGATGAAGCCCGACTTGAAGTTGGCGTACGAGGACCAGGAGCCGAGGAAGGCGACGGTGCCGCCGCCCACGTTCTCATCGTCCTCCGGGTAGATGTCGAAGAAGCCGGCCTCGCAGATGCCGGCGCCCGTGGGGTCCGAGGTGACGCTGCTGACGTCGAGGACGTTCAGGCCGTTGCCGTAGTTGGACTGGTACAGGTAGCCGCCGACGATGTACTGGTTGTGGTCGATGGAGCGGGTCTTTCCGGCGTAGTTGCCGACGTACTTGGGGTTCTCGAGGTCGCGGATGTCCATGATGTGGGTGGTGGGCAGGCCCTGGGTCATGGGGCCGACCTTGGCGTCGCGCTCGTCGAACTCGTCGTCGATGAAGAGGTACTCCTGCCACGTCTCGTTGTTCACGACGCCCTGGTGGACGTACTGGGCGCCAGGGTAGTCGCTGATGGAGATGATATTGGTGACGTTGCCGTTCTTGTCGGTGACGTCGTAGATGGTGAGCGTGTCCTCGTTGTAGCCGTAGCAGATGTCCCTGCCGTAGTACCGCTCATCGGGTCCGCGGTAGACGAGGCACTCGGCGTCGTGGACGTAGCCGTCGCCGGCCGCGCAGCCGGGGCTGGTGACATTGGTAGGGTCGCTGATGTCGAGGAAGATCAACCCTCCGCGGCAGGGAAGGTCGCCTCGGACACGGATGGTCTCGTTGCCTCCGACCGAGCCGCAGGCGATGGCGTAGTTGAGCTCGTGGTTGACGACGATGTTGTGCGTGCGGCCGACGGGAAGCTCGTCCCAGTGGCCGGTCAAGTCGGCCTGGGTGAAGTTCTTGGGGTTCGCAGGGTCGAGGTCGAGGACCTTCTTCATGTCGAAGAACTGGACGCCGTGCTTGATGGCCTCGGAGCCAATGACGACGATGTCGCCGACGATGCGGATCTCGCGCCAGTTGGACCCGATCTTGTCATATTGCGGCAGGCGACCGAGATACACCAGCTTGCCCTCGCTCGTGATCTCGGCAAAGGCCGTTCCGTCGTACTGGCCAATGGCAACGAACTCGCGGCCATCGGCAGAGGTCCAACCCCACGATGAGGAGCCGCGTCCACCCCAGCTGCCGAGGGCGTCGTGGGAGAGGAAGTGGTACAGGTCAATCTGAGCATGTCAGTCAGCGTTGAGCGTGCGCAGGAAAGACAATGGGTCCGTACGTTGTTGCACCTGAAGGTGTTGTTGACGTCGCCGGGGATGGCCGCCGCGAAGCCGTTCACGCAAGGGGTGTATCCGAGCTCGGGGTACTGGGCGCTGTTCATCTGGCCAGCGGCAGCTTCGGCCTCCCATTGAGCCTGCGAGTTCCGGTTAGCTGACCGTTCGTGGGCGCGTTTGTATGCTCGTCCGAGCCGGCGCTGCGTACCATCTTGATGCCCATGATGCGGTGGTGGACAGCGCCGGATGCGTACTCCTCCTTGGAGCCGGCACCGGCGGCGCGGGTCATTCCGACCATGGCAGAGCCGACGGCGGCCACTGAGCTGAGGCGAACCATTTTGACGATTCGGTGATGAAAGTCCCCGCAATGAGTACCACGTCTGTCGAAGCTGTCGCTGTCGGTGAGGAACGATGCAACCCGAAAGCACGGGAAGCTCGAGCAGGGCCGTCGAAGATTAAATACTGCGTCTCTCTCTCGGAGCTGCACCCTGACCAAGACGCATCCCCTGTTCTGATGATTTCTGTTCCGCCCGGCGAACGGTAGGCCGCAGCATGCCGTGAAATGCCATGGCCGTCGTGATTGGGTTGAGTGGGCGAGTCGAGTCGGGGTGGTTGGTGTAGATCAACATCAACCAAAAAAACACCAATGTTTATCCCGCAACCTCGCGCTCTTCTGCCTGGGCAAACCCGAGCGAGAGGGAAGCACGTCAGGCGCGATGTCACGGCAGTTGCTTGGCCTGCGGGACTTGACCTGCTTGAAAAAGTCAAGTCGGATCTTGGGGGAGAGCGGTGCTGATCTTGGCGAAGTCTTGGCAATACCCCAACGGTAGGCGAAGCAAACACAAACGGGGGATGGGGACCTGCGGTCAGCAACACCATCTGCGTCTGCGGGGGCGACACCATCATGAACATGGTAGCCTTTCCGAATTTCGCCTCTCCTCTCACTCTCTCCTCTGGCTCTCCGATTTCCCCGCACTTGTGGCCGCGTAGACTCCGAGGATGTGGTTTCCTTGGCCGCCTGCTTCGGGCAGGTGCCTGTTGCCTTGGCGTTCAAATAATTGTGCTTGGCCCGTTGATAAGAGTCTTTGGCCATGTCTTGGTCCGAGGGGCCGGCGAGTCGGGGGAAGTTGGGAACTATTGTTGAAGCGGTAACGTTGCTTGGTCAGACTGCTGACAAGCACTTCCCCTCACCCTTGTCCCGTGCCTAAACATCCCTCATCCTTGTCAAATCTCGACCACCAAGTGCCTATTCCACGGTCTTGCAGATTAGTACAAGACATGCGGGATTTTGCCGTACTTTTGCACGAGAGACCCCGCAAGAACTGCACTAACACTGAAGACGGGGAGATAGGCAGATCTAGGTAGTATGATTTGACGAGGATGAGGAATGATTTGATGCGTGATAAGACTGAGGGGTAGTTGGATATCTGTCGAGGACGAAGAATAGTTGGATTCACCTTTCACAGTCACAACCCTGGTCCAGCCTGATATTTTATAGTCACGGATGTCTCACGCCAGGACCAACATACGTTTATACGGCTAGGCGTACAAGAAAATATCAACAGAAGACTTTTTTTCCCTCTGGTGAATATCTCTTTAGGAGAACTAAATTCCTTAGAAAGAAATCCATGAGGTCGAATCGTAACAGGCCATAAGTCAATAAAGTCCTCGGGTAGAAGGAGGTCCTAAAAGGGCTGAAAACTTTGACATCGCCATCAGGAAACATATGTTTTGTACTAGTTTTCAGTCAGAGACCTTTATTTTCAACTCAAGCTTGAGAAAAGAAAAATCATGGCTTAGATCAGACTTTGCAGACCTCATGAAGAAAATTTCCTTCGAGCACTGCTACTGCTGGTCCTTTCCCAAGAATGGCTGCTTGGTCAGACTGCGGCTCGTTTGGGGAAGATTTCCTGAAAAGGAGTCGGCCGACGTCAGGAGCAAGCTGCAGGCTGTTGCTTAACCTGACCTTTTATTGACCTACCTAGCATGGAATCCAACAGCATCAGTCCTCAAGCTTGGCAACAAAGAAGCCCAACGCTTTTGTAGCGGTAAGCTGCAAAGATTCTGGGAAAAATTCTTGGTCGACTCGTGGTGACGTGCTTTGATTAGTGTTTGACAACAGGCGGCCGGCCAAGGCCATCTCTAGCGGGGGTCTAGGGTCCCGCCAGGCCCTGAACGTGGCTGGAAGCGCCTAGAGGCCCCCAGCCCTCCCTGCCTAAAACCATCACCCATCGTTGTTTTTGTCACCCGTCACCGCCTGCACTCTTGGATCTGTGGCTACCTAGCTCACCAAGGGGCCATGGGCTATTATTTCTATGATATCTCCAAGACCCCCAGACCGTAAATAGCCCAGTAGAATTCAGAGAGAAGGGAAAGATAACCAAAGCCCGCATGTCTCTAGATGATGTCGCTGTGGCTAACATGCTTGGCAGGCGTTGGCACATTGAAAACACAGCAGATTACACTGGGAAACCACCGAGAAGCAATGTGGTAGAGTACGTGGCTTGTACGTGGTTTGTACGTGGCTTATGTGCAAAAAGAAACATCCAAAATGCAAAAGAGCCTGCCTACGCCAAACTCTTCACCGCAGCCTCGACATCAGGAATCTCCGACGCGCCCCCGGCCACCCCTCCCCACGTAACCTTTCCCTCCCCGTCCACAGCCCACGCGCCCGAGGTCTGCCACCGGCTCCCGCTCTCCGTGGGCCTGTTCCTGGTGCCCTCCCAAGCAAGCTTGAACACCTGCGCAAGCTCCCCCGGCGCGAGCACGTGGCCCCATCCCGAAGCACCGAGACCCCAGCGCGCGTACACGACCCGCTCCTCGTCGACGACGACTTCCACTGGATTTTTATCGCCAGGCCCGCCGATCTCAGAGAGCCATTTTGCCGTGTGGGATTCAGAGGAGTGGGATACTGCTATGAAGGCTGTTTCTGGGTGGGTGGCTGCTGCGTCGCGGAGGGTGATGAAGGATTTCTCTGCGACTGTCGTTTCTTGTCAATTAAGGATGAGAGTAAGAGAAGAGAGCGGGGTGGCTTACATGGACATCCACAGTGCCGGAGGAAGATGATCACGGCGGGTCTGCCGTCGCTGCGCGGTAGAGACAAGGTGGGTGTGCTCGGCGCAGCGTCGCCTATCTTGGGAGGATCGGAGAGGTCGAGTTTTGTTGGGGTTAGCCAGGATGTGAGCTCTTGCATCAGAGACATTTCAATTTTCGCAAGGATTTGGACAGGTCGGTTGTTGTTGGTGTTTTTCAGAAGATTGAAGTTTGGGTTCGAACAAAGGTTTGAGATGAGGTGAAGGCGTGGTTCGATTTCAAGTGCGTCATGGTGGACAAAGAAAGAGGTGGTGTCCCATTAGGTAAACCGGAAACATCGGCGAGTGGGATGAACAGTGGTTCCGGGTCTTCGCACCGCTAGTCTGCGGCTCCTGGAACGATCGCAACAACTTATTTTGACGTCGTATCTTCGTCTCCAATTAAGAGCTCGGGCTCGGGTAAGCAGATGTCATTGCTATCGGCATTTTTGGAAAACGTCGGGGTTGAAAGCATCTCTTCTATAATTAGGTATGTCATGGCATGACGACATTCCCGGATATGCCAGGGTCGTCTCTAATTACTACGGTTGGGAGAACGTGTCTCAGAGATCTATCAGTTCCTGGTCCCATAGTCGCGGACATCCCAAGGCGGCGCGATGGTCGCCTTCGACCCGGTGCACTTGTCCGCCAGCGCGGCCTTGGCCTCGGGGCTGTCGAAAGGCACGCAGGGAACACCGAGGTCGCCATCCAGTCCGTCGCAGATCACCACAGGCTCGCCACCGCAAGGGCTGGTGACGTTGAAGTTCTTGAAGCGGATATTCTGGCACCGGCCCTCCTCGTTGGTCGAGCAGCTGACACGCGCAACAGCACGCCCCTTGGAGCCGCTGGAGATGCCGCTGAAGTTCTCGAAGAGCACGTTGCTCACGCTCATCTTGGACGGGAAACGGTTGCACGTCTCAGCGTCGATGTTGAAGTAGCACGAGTCGAGGAAGATGGGCCAGTCATCGTTGGCAGAGTAGAAGTTGCGGAAGGTGATGTTGTCCACAAAGCCGGTGGCAACGTGCTCGCCGGCCCAGACCTTGATGCGCGCGCCGTTGTTTCCGTTGAGCATCCAGATGTTTTCGATCACAACATCCTTGACGAACACGTACTCGCCTTCGTACTGGCCAAGGGAACCCAGAGATTGGCCGTGAGAGTTGTTGCAGTACATGGTGTCGACGTGCAGGTCGGTGTTGTTGGACTTGGGGGAGAAGCAGTCGTCGTCCGAGTCGACCCAGACACGCTCGATCTTGATGTGCTCCACGTTGAGCGAGTTGAAAAAGTCTCCATTCTTGGGTTCCACGGTCGCGTTGTTGGATTTCGCCTCGACAATCACGTCACGGTATGTAATGTACTTGGCTACGACCTTGTCAGTCTCGGACACATCGGAAGTGGGCAGGGGACCTACACTCAACAATGAAGTTGTGCCAAACGGGCGAGTCCTTCATGAGAATGCCCTCGACGTGCAGGTTCTCGGCATGCTCAGCGTAGAAGAGGATGGGCCTAAGGTAGGCGTTGTCCGGGTCAAGAATCCTGTTACTGTTAGCACCATCCCGCAAGCGCTGGCCGACAGGATAACTCACTCAGCACCCGAGAATTCGTTCCACCACCGCTGCCCCTGGCCGTCCAAAGTTCCTTCGCCGTAGATCTTGATGTCCTTGCCACCCCACTTCCAGAACATCAGCGACCGCTGGAAAGGGTGGTAGAAGGCATTCTTTTGCCAGAAGGGCACATCGTTGGTGAAGCGGATGGTACCCTCGAGGCGGACATGGATGTCGTTCAGGAACGTGAGGTCGAGGGGCTTTCCGATGATGAAGGTCTCGCCCTCAGGCAGGTAGACCGTGCCACCGTTGTTGGCCTGCTTGATTGCGTCCAAAAACTCATCGGCCACATCGTCGAGGTCGTCCTTGGAGGAGCGGGGGACGAAGGTCTTGCGGCAGGATGGCTTGCGCTTGGCGACCGGGTGCTTCTCCCGGAACTCTTGGACGTTGCGGGGGACGTCGACAACCGCAGCCAAAGCGCTGGCCGCGAGCGTGAGGGTTGCGAAGGCGGTGGAGAGTCTCATCTTGCCCGTGAGTGGATGCGCCTACTGAAGAGTCAAACATCCATCTTCGAGAGGCAGACCTGAACGAAGTTATACTCATCACTGTCGTGTCCGATAGAATCGGATTCCAAGCCGTCCCCGCACTGCCCATGGGGAAATCACCCATGTTTCTGTGGTCCTTCGCGGGGATGACCAACAACAAACGCGCGACGGTGGATCCGCCGAAGCTTGTCACGACAGATTGCCCCGATGATTGATGGATATTTGGCGTTTGACGGATAAACACTCTTGGCGGTGCAAAACAAATTTCGGGTCGAGTCCTCGCCAGTTTGCGCTACCCTCGTGGTTCTTTACTCCATCTCCGCAAGGAGTCACCAAATCCCCCGCGATGCCCAGAAGCTTGGGGCTTCAATTTCGTCAGGGGAAGTCGGCAATCCGGATGTATGCCGAGAGGATGCCATGCGCGGGCGAAAGATACCCCTCAAGCGACGCGTGGCAGAGGTGCTGCCAACGGCTCTGTATCGTACGGCTCTCCTCCTGGGACGTGATTGGAGTGGATGGAAAATTTCACGTCCGCCGAGCGGGCGCGCAGGGCTCATTGGCCTTGGCGAACCGCCAACTCGAGCGGTCGGCCAGCCACCCCTTCCCCCCCAAGACCCCGAGTGTCGAGAGGACGAGGAATCGGACAGATGGTAACCGTCTTGGAGGCTTGGGAGGGTGTGTCGACCGCTTGGTCGGAATGCTTGGCTTCAGCCTCAGATTAGCACTCAACGACGCCGCTTGGGGGGAGTAGAAGACGTACGACGAGGAGATAAAAGGCTTGACTCTCGTACCTAGTTGCCTAGGCCGTACCTCCTTCATAACCGATGAGGCGGGTCTTGTCACACGTCGGTAGGCTGAATGGCCCGTCGCCGGCGTGCATTTCGTGTTGCACCATCGATCGGCTCGCGGCTCTGTTGTGTTATGTGACGCAAACTCTGTACTCCAGGGACCGACGTCGTTGTTTGGAGCGGTGATCAACCGAATGCGACTGGTTCCTAAGTCAGGACGCGGCCAGATGCTCGCATTGCACGGCTAGGTAGTTACTGGGCCTTAGACTTCAATCAAATCCGTCGCGCTGCATACACCTTTGCAGCAGGTATATCCTTCGGTGTGCGTTAGAATTAGGTGTATGTATCGTCATCACTTCAGCCGGCAGATCCTCGTAACAGCCTTTCAGAGCTGCATGATTGCAGAGGATGTACTGAGGTGGTATCGTGGTGTTGATTGAGGAGGAAGTACCGTAGCAGAAGGAGCCTGAGAGACGAGACGGGACCTCGTAGGTCGAGCGGAGGGCACGTGACCCATTCTCCCCAACAAGTCTCGCCTCCATGGCGATGCCCTATGCCGATGGCCAGCTGTAAAGGTGGTCACTGCTAGCATTCTATAGGCTCGGGGTTGCCACAGGCAGATACAGTCTCGTAGCGATAGTCTCCAGCGAGCCAATAGCTCCGGTAATGATCTCAGACCTGCTACGGGCTGGCACTGACAATGCCGCCCTCTGCATGATTGGGAACCAACATGCAACTTTGATCTAGACTGGTTAAGTCAGTGTAACCTCTGGTCGTAGGAGAGGCTTTTGATACTGCCGGCTTGGTATGGACTGGCTCTCAGCTTGCTGCAAACGATCTTGGCTGCCATCGCAGGTGCATATCTTACCGGAAGGACACATTCATGCAGCAACGATGCCCGCGTCGCTCTGTAGACCTGGAAATCTTGCCAAAGCCGAGGGTAGTTTCCTGTCTCAGTGGTTTCTTTTCAGCTCCAGCAAGGGGGTGCTTGGCGATTATCCCCAGCTCAGCCAGACACCTAGATACCCAGAAACAAGAAAGTTGAGGTCGTTACACCGCGCCCTCGGTGCAACCCCACTCGAATCCTCCAATGTCGGATTCCCTCAAGGCCGTGAGGCCCAGTCGGCCCATGCATGTTTGTTTCAAGTGAAATGCAGCAGCGAGACTAGCGTTGCCGGAGTAGACAGCCGGCATTTCAGCCCTCGACCCGGCCTCGGCCTCCAGTCCCTCATTAAACGTGCCAAATTCCTCTCCATCCCTGTTGTCTCTTTTCTCTTCTCCCTTTCTCTCCGGCGTTTCAGCCGACTCCGGTCTCCTCTTCGAGACATGAGCGGAGTGCCGGGGTGGTGACCGAAGGGGGCAATAGAAGTCTTTTCTCTTTTCCTGCGACTCCGTCTCTATTGGGCAACGCGGGCGCCGAGCCACACTCTATGCAGTCCATATGCAAGTCATTGATGGGCAGCGTGCCAATCTTCTCATGTCCTCTGCATCCCGGCCCGGCTAATCACGGTCTGTATACCGTCTCCGCGAGACAGGTCCGCCAAGATGACGGTGGAAAGCAGGCTGGAAGAAGGGGCGAGAGAGGAATGGGGAAACATTGTGAAGGATAAGAGTCGTGGCCTCGGACCCTGTGCTCCTTCGAAAGGAACGGTTCAGGCCAGCCTTACGACTCTGATACCTACATCTCGAGCCGGAAATTTCCATCATTCACCTCCAATCCCATCACAATGGCAGTGTCCTACGCAGGCCAAAACCATCATCCAACTCGGGCACCACCTCGTCCATGGCTCGACGTCATTCTTAACACAGAAGAGTCCCGACCCTCAGTCCTCCCCGACGTCCACTGCCCAGACGAGTTCAACACGAAAAACGCAAGCAAATCCCAGCTAAGGTCGTTCCTAGCCCAGCTCTGGGGTCCGGCCTCGTACATCCCGCCCGAGTACCGGGAGTCTCCGAACCCCTCCCGCGATGTCCTCGGCCTCCTCGCGGTCGCGACGAAGCTCTGGCTCCGCCACCGCTCCGGCCGCCCGCTTTCGGACCTTTGGGCGTCGCACCCAGACACCCGGTACTGTGGCGTGTTTGCGCGAGCGATCCGCCTCCGGGTCCGCGGGACGGCGCCGGTGCTGACGAGGGACAACGCCTACCGCGGACTGCGGTCCTTGCGAAGGATGCTGGGGTTTCAGGTGCAGTCACTGCCTCCCGAGAGACGGTATCTCGACGACTTAGATCCGAGGTCGGCGGTATCGGAGGTGGAGATTTTCGTGACGGTCGCGGGGGGTGGCTTCGTCTCTGGCATGCAGAGCTTTTCGAACGGCCCGTCGGGGTGGTAGACGGGTGGCTTGGGTCGGGTGATGTTGGCGAAGTAATGAAAGAACGAAGGGGAAATATCTAGTACGATGTGATCTGAGAGCGATCAGCGTGGGAAGAGAGGAAAAATACCAAATCAAAAACCTTCGCTATCCGTGTCATGGTTCTCAACTACCCTGATGCTCGGCTCTCTCTGATATCAAGAATTCGGAATCTTTCCCTACCCAAGTCACTTTCGCTGAACTGGAGTTCGAGGCACCCACTTTCTGCCTGGAGCAAATCATTTTGGGCGCTTCACCCTCCAGACCCTGATGGGCAGGCAGGCATCAGGAAACGACACTTGAATCACGTTCGACGCAGACAAAAGGGTCAGCTCAGCTGCCTTTCGACTGCAAAATTTCAAAAAGTCAATTCGCTCTGAATGTCTTGAAAACAAAATATTTTATATTGCCATTTCAGGTAGGTACGGATTTTGCTTTTCTCGCAGGCTCCTTCCTGCTTTTTCCCTCTGTGCCAGTCTTGACTTCTCCCTCGAAATTTCCCCCAACCTCCTGCACTTCAAAGCAGACTCGGACAGCGCACTACGGCTCTTTCTCTTTCTGTGCCAGCGATCTATTGGGAGTATTCTATTTCGGGTCGACCGCTGGCGCAAAATGTCTTTCGTTTCTTTCCTCCTCGGATCGCTGACCACGACAACGAACCCGCAGAACTCCGAGTCCTCTACCACACAACCTTCCCCCGACAACGAAAACATGCCTAGCACGCGCCACACCGACCGCAATCGCATTCGCTCAAACACCGCGCAGTCTAATCTACGCGCTGGCAATCATGGCAAAGCCACGCCTCGGGCTAAACCGTATCCTTCCTCGCGGGCCGAAGTCGCCCAGCTGAAGTCCCCTTCGCGCGCCGGAGTCAAGCGCGCCGGACTGAAGAAGAATAACAAGAAGCAGACGAAAAGTAGGTCTCTAGGTACGCCAGCTCCTCTATTATTGAGGAACGCATCCCGCTTCTGAGTCTAACGAGGCATGTAGAAACACACTCCGAAGACGATTACAACCCCAAGAACAACACCCCCAGCTCCAGCTCAAGCGACACTGACACGTCGAACGACTCGGACGACTCCTCGATCATCGTTTTACATGATGCCCCGCCGTCTCCCGCCACACCCCGTCCCAAGACTTCGTCCCTCCAGCCCGCGAGAGGCCGCCGCCTCCCGAGTACCCCTTCATGTCCCAAAAAGGCCGACATCAAGCAGGACACAACAGGCAGCAGCGCCCAGAGCACCCAGCGCATGTACGCGGCTGCGACCTTTCGCCTGAGCAACGGGCCCATCGACGACGAGCTTATCAAGAAGATCATGAAGGTCGTCGAAGAGATGACGCCGGGTCGCGATCTGGACGTCACATACACGTCGCTGGTAGACCTTGACGATTAGGAACTCTGGGGATGGAGCAGTCTGAGCGAGGGTGGGCAGATGACAGGCCTTTGATACCCCGACGTTGGTCGATTTCAGACAACATGCGCGAGCTGGAAATCCAGGATCTGGAGGTTTTCTACGCATTGGTAGGACACGCTGAAGCACCTTTGGATCGAGACGAAGCGCTGGAGGGAAAGTTGCTTTATTGATTATCAAGGAAATATTTAGAGGCAACAAGCGACTAGAGCATTAATGGGAGCGTTGTTAACCAATTACTTCAAAATGCGGCCAGCATTTCATCCTGCGAATCATACTTATCGCGCTCTCTGAGTTTCTGTGGGAATATCCTCAACGGCATCAGCCACGGCACTAGTGGCTGTGGTGGCCAAGGAGGTCACGTGTCCGGCACGTGCCACACCGGAAGTAGTTCCGGTGTCTTCCCTAGGCTCAGGCCTATGCTAGACAATCAAGAATCAAGCAACCTTTGACATCACGTATTTCGACCTACCCAAGCAGTATACTGCCATGAGCATTCACCTTGTGTGAACCAACAGTTTCCTTGAATCTGAGACTGCACGCTGGGTTCGCCTTCTGGGCCTTTGTGGAAGATCTCGACTATTGTGACTGGGCGTCCTCCTACTTGTATACAAACATCACCACTCATCAGCATCTCTGAGAATTCCGGAGTAACAATCAAACGAAAGTGACAGTAAAAGAAAGTTAACAGGGACGAAGACAGTGACAGGGACGATGAAAACGACAGCGGCGGCGGCGGCCACAACTGTTCATTTAAGTAGGGCACCAAGTCAAAATAGGCGGACTCTTGCGTAGGTTTGCTATGCTCAGTAGGCCTGAAAACACACTCTCCTCGTGTTGGTGTTGTTAACGAGCATTCCATGATCCGAAGCACAAGGCCATAACCCGCGATTTTGCTATCGCAACCTCGGGCGAGGAGACCAAGGCTCCAGGAGCAACAAAACATTGTTCCAGAAAATCTACGATACGCGGCAAACATTTTATTGTTGGTTCACACAGGTGAAAAAAAGCTAGCAGTACTGCAAAACGTAGGGTCTCTGATCTGGTTGTGAAGTTGGTCTGTTTGATTAGAGTGTCCGAGGCCTGAGCCTAGGAGGGATATCGGAGCTGTGTCCGGTACGGTACGTACCGGGCACGTGATCTTCCGAAGCCACCACAGCCACGCTTGCGCCGTGGCTGATGCCGTAGGAATATTCCCACACTTAATGTTGGAACAATGCTTCCAACCGGGGGCCTCGGGAGCCGGCGAATCGATTGCTTCGCGACCCACCTTTTGGACCAATAGGGTCGCGAGGATTCGTCGGTGTTGGCACTCGGCCAACATCTTCAAATCGGCTCTTACAGCCACTACTTTCGTTAATACATCATCATCGCACCCACAACCACACAGGCAATAGGATCTTTGTGATTACTACGTTGCCACGTGGCAGGGTGCAGGCGACCAATAAACCAACACTTAACTATACTCTCTCGAAATACTATAAATGCAACCCATACGGCAATCTGTGACAATCCACTACCTTCTGACTTCCGGCACATGCGGGCTACTCTTCCAAAGACAGCCTGGCTAATGGTGCTTCCTCACCTCGTGCCTCCCTGGAAGGAATGGAGACGCCTTGAATATTGTCAACAAAGCGTATTACTTCTTTGTTAAGCGCCGCCATCTCAACGATCAGAGGGCACTTCGACCCTCCCTTGCAAGTGTGAACTAGTGCCTTCTTCGCAGCCCGTACCTTCCCAGCTGTGGCTATCAGGCAGTTGGACTGTAGACGACGACGAGAACCCCACAGGGAATGCCGCCGCCAGGAGAAGACCGTAAGTATCAGGTTCCAGGCCGCTTTCCACGTTTCCTAGCCACTTCAAAGCCCACGGTGTCATAGCTCTGTTGCCTTCGTACTTGTCGCTTTTCTGGGCTACCAAGATAATCATGCGTGGCTCCAGTTCCGTGTACTTGGCTTGGATGTTGAAATGAAGCAGCGACAGCAAGATCTCCATGGCCTCCGGGTCGTCTTCCTCGAGGGGTATGTCGGGGCACAGGCCGCCGCGCGATTCCACGCCCTCCTTGAACGAGGAGCTGAACATCGTCTTGAAATAGGGCGACGCTAGACTGAGCGTGTCTGAAGAAACGGTGAATCGCTTCCCGGGACTTGTCGAAGACTGTCACACGACCAGGACCGCATTGCCGTTCGGATGGAGGTCAATCGTTTCGTATCCCTTGTCTGCGGCATCTGCGGCGTCTGCCGTTTCTGCCGCAGGAAATTCGTAGTCGTCTGGAAGTGGAGAGCTGGACATCGTAAGGCCAGGCGTAAGGAGGCAATGGTGGGAAACCAAGCAAGGAGTGGGAGAGGGGATAAGTCGTGCGTAATATGCATCGCCGCTGCCATACAAGGCGAGACCGCTGAGAACATTAAATTACATCTGAAGAAAGGTTAGGCGGGAGGCCTACCAGACTGTGAGCGCCTGTTTTCCGGCCAAATTTTGTTTGGAAGCTTGATTAACCATACCCCGCGGCGATAAACTTCCTCTGCTGAGGCAAAAGCTGATCTCAGATGAAGCGAGGTAATGGGTGGAGGACGAGGTTGCACATGCGAGCACCACGCAGATGAGACTAGCTGCGGGGCAAACTTTGTACCCAGAAACCACAGTTCCGCGATGAAGATGTCATCGCTTTGCTTGCCTTCGCTTTGGCGTTGGAGGTCGATAAAGGTGGATACAAGAAGCAAAAAGACATACAACACCGGGAATTCGCTGATCGTCACCGACTCAACTACTAATCCGGCCCTCATTGACTTATCTATGGGAGAGCGGACGGGATCCCGAGTTTTCCAATGGGTATGGTCGTATGTGCTGCTTTGTGACAAGTTTACTGTCTATACCCCAAAGCCAAACCTGGGTTCTGTCAGCCATGGTCGGTGTCTACCATTGTTGCTGTTGTCCCTCATCGTCGCTGCTACGGTGCTACCTATCCTTGCCGCTGCTTATGACAGCAGTATTTGCAGTGGTTGTAGTCGCGGTCATGGTGGTGGTAGTAGCAGCGCATAAGGGAGTTGGGACTGTCAGCGTGCATGTAATTGAAGTTGTCGCGCAGTTGAACGTCGCGCAAATCATCGCGCAATCAAATATCGCACAATTGGATGTCATGTCATTGAACGATGCGGAGACAAGGTAACAGAAGTGCCTACCTGTGGTAGGACCCCCCCGTCCCACGAGGCCGACTAGCTACTTTAGCAGGGATAAAACGGCTAGCCCGAGAGCGTATAAAGGCCCTGCACA
>WIGN01000438.1:0-29122 GCA_014235955.1 Colletotrichum sojae
GCCTCAGAGGGTCTGAGACCTGGTGGTGGATGATTGCGTCCTTGTGTGTCCGCCTCCGGCGAGCTGAAGGGGAAAAGTGCTACCTACGCCTAGGTACGCAGTCAAGCAGTGCCTTGGAGCAGGCTGGCAGGCAGGTTCAGAAGTTCGAAGGGGCACTGGCCACGTCTGCCCGAGTGCTTGTCCTTGTCCTTGTCCGCGTCTGTTCTGCAGCCTGCAGTCCCTGGTGCATGTCCGGGAACACTCGGCCGGTTCCCCCGCCCGTGGGCAGAGAGTGGTCCGGCGAAGGCATGACTAATCAGGTGAGTGGACGCTTGGCGATATGCAGAAGCTGGTCAAGTCCGAGGTTTTCTTGTGGAAGCGTCTGCATGTTGTGGCCGTCACTGTTTCCCGGAGGAAACAACGAGGAGGGAGAAACGGCAGGTGAATGAAGGGCAATACGGGATGAAAAATGCAGGTAGCCGCAAGGTTTGGTTGGCACCGTTGGGGGCCGTTGTTGGTTGGGTCCCTGGCTGCAGCATTTCAGGGAGACAATGCGACGTGTTCTGGCGATCCCCGGACCGCTTGGGGGCGTTCGTGCCAACCAGGTGCTGTGAGAGGTGCAAGCAATACAAGGAAAGCAGGTTGCCTCATGCATGTTTTGTCGTTTCGTTTCTGAGAGGAGGGAAGCAGGCAGAACGGCATTTTGCGGAGGCGGCCAGTCAAAGATTACTGGCTGGAAACATGACTAGTTAAACAAAATGTTCATATGGAAATTATGGCAGGTGTATCCGTGCTCTTTTGCTAGTAAGAGATGGTCAAGCAACAGGCCTTGGGTGACCAACCTTTCTGGTGTTGTTTCCTGCAAGATCGTGTTTCGGCCGTAAATAACAGCATCGTACATGCAGGTAATGCGGCAGTACTATGTCGGAGTTGGTGATAGGTAATATTAGTGAAGGACGACGTTTTGTTGGCGTTTGCTGCTGTTGGAGAGATGTGACGAGTTGCCTCCATCAAAGTGAGGGGAAGCTCAGCCGCCAGCACTGTATGTAGTATGTCTCCATGTGTATCGCCTCCCCTAAATTGAGCTCAGGGGTACCCGTGAATACTTACCTAGGCGGCCCCGTTCAGGGTCTCTTGCGAACCGGGACACTGAGGCGGCAATGGACGCCCGAGTGGGGCATTCCAGGCAAGGCTGCCAAGCACGCGTAAGAGGCACCCAGCAGCAAAAGATGCACTATTCGGAAGGTAGGAGGGTGGTAAGCAGCTGCTACTATTCACCACCTTTTAGCAGGTGGTCACTTACCTCCCTACCTAGACCTCAGCAAGGTGCTAAGCAGCAAGCTTAGCGCTGAAAGGATAGACAGCTTACCTCCCCTGGTAGCTGAGAGCGGGGCACGAGGTCGCTCAATGTACCAGTTCCCAGCATCCCCTGCGAAAAGATACCTCCGCATCCTCGCTAGCCCTTCCCAGCAAATGTGAGGCCCAGGCTGCGCTCTGCTGCATCATCACTTTCTGGTGCTGCGTGCCGCGTGCCGCGTGCTGTGTGCTGTGTGCGGTGTCCTGTTCCGCCTCCCGCCCCGGCCGCCTGTGGTGATCGTCTATCCCATCTTCTTCTTCTCTTCCCCCCGAAGGTAGAGAGAGAGAGAGTATTTGACCTCCGTCAATCCGACATCTCTTTCCTTTTTCATTCCCTCCGTACTTTCCTCCCCCCTCAACGTCGCAGCCCCAATTAATTCCCTCCTGTCCCGTCCTCTTGTGCCGGAACGAGGGAAGCAGCGACAGACACCCCAACCCCAGACTTCCCGCGTGCGTTCCTTCCGCTGCTGGAACACGGTCGTCAGGGTCGCTTATTCCCCAATTCAACTGACTGCAGCCGGCAAGCAGCACCTTCCCGCCTGACTGTTTTGGAAGATTTGGACCTTCCTCTTTCCTCAGCTACAGGCTACAGGCTACAGCTACCTTCCCGTCCAACAGCTGCAGCCTCGTCGCCTCTTCGGATCAACGCTTGCCCCGCTGACCGACCACACCTATCCGCCTCAGGTGCTGTCCAAGGTCCAGTGTGTCGTCAACGTCGCCTGGGTTTTTGGATCTGCTCCTCTTTCAGCCAAGGTAACAAATGTTACGCCCTATTACGATCATTCATCAACCCTATATCTTACTCTTTTAGCTGCAGCTGGTGGTAAGCAGGAGCTTCAGCCATCCTGTACCCTGTCTCGTGCGACCGACTTCGACGCACGCCGCCGCCGCCGCCGCCACCACCACCACCACCACCACCGCAACCCCTCCGCTCGGCCCCTTTGCCGCCCGTCGATTATCCCCCCGCCGTCGGCATCATCATCTCCCCCCGAGCAATACACTTTACGCCGCATCGTTTGCTACACGACTGTCCGCGCAATGGACGAGACTCCCGGGCCTCAGCCCTCCAACCACGCCGCCGCGTTAGCTGCTGCCTCGACGGCACACTTTCTCTCGAGCCACTTCGCCTCTGTCGATACCATCTCTCGATCGAACTCGCCCGGCCCTCCCTATACGAAGCCCGACGAGGACGACAAGAAGCGTTACCGACCGCGCACATTTAGCTACTTCAACCATCTGCCGTTTCCCGTCGAGGAGGAGTCGCAGCGCGATGCCGCCCTTGCCGGCATCCTCAAACAGCTATACATCGCCATCAAGGCAGAAGACTTCAGCCCTGGCGCCCTTCACTGGACCAGAGAGCTTCAAGGATGGCTCAATCTCAAGTTCGAGATGACGCGGGAGCTCCGCGCTACCTTGGCGAGGCTCTACTACCATCTCTGTCTGGCCCCCGGCCTGGAGCAGAGCACGGCTGATCGCTTCCTGCGCATGGTCGTGGTTCTCACGAGGTGCGTTGCCCCCCTCTCTGCCCCTCGTCGTCTTCGTTCGCTGACCGTTTCTGCTCTTCTCCAGAAAATACCACTACCTCAAGCCGGTAGACGATCTGCTGCTCGATTGGCGCCCGCTGTGGAGGGAAATCAAGGCCTTGGTTCTCCCCTCCGAGGTGGCCTCACATCAGCAGAACCGCCGCAGGTCGCAAAAACAGCTTTGGAAGCTCTGTCTCCATGCCCAAACATACTTCGATCCGAAGGACCGCAAGGAGATGCTTGACGAGTTTCTCCCGTACTTTAGCACTTCGGATGTGTCTCACGCATACATCGTCGTCGGCGCAATCAATGCGCTCCTGCCAACAGACGTGGCCCCGGAAAGCGTGTCCTGCTCACAGCCCCAGGACTTCATGCCCACGCTCTTCCACCTGTGGTCCTTGATTGCGAGGTCCAAGAGCTTCGACGTCTTCTTTATCGACCTCTATTCGCGCATGGCGAGAGATTTCTTGCAATCGTCCAACACTCCTTTTGACGCGCACGGCATCTTCACACCCGAGCAGTCCGAGTGGATCTTCACTGCCATCTTGCGGCTGACGGAGATCCCGGTCGGTCAGTCCAATTCACCGTACTCGACGCTTGACTACTCTTCTGGCTTGGGCATGTACCTGGAAAAGGACAAGAAGAAATACCCGACGGCGTACATGATTGCGAGATGGATCGTATACTCGCTGTCGCCCAAGTGCCTGGAGCAGGAAAACTCTATTCTCGCGAGTCTTGAGGGTCTGCTGGAGGCAATAGACACCTTCTACCACCCGTCCAACGCTGGCGCGTGGACCACCTTCCTCGGCCAGTTTACCGTGTACCTCACAGACATCTTCGTCTCGCGTTGGAACCGCGAAAAGAGTGGTGAACTGGACACACCAGAGGACCGCCGTATCACCCCGGCTCTGAAAAAGCGCTTCGTGTCTGCGCTGAAGGAGGTCACGTACATGGGCTTGTTCTCCAAGAGCAACAGAGTGGCCCATTACTACTACGCATCACTGCAGGGTCTCGCCTACCTTGAGCCGAATCTCATCTTGCCGGGCGCTCTGCAGCGCTTCTATCCCAGCTTGGAAGGTCTGGTCGAGGTCCATCGCACGACTTCCAGTCTCAACGGACTGCAGATGATTGCCAACGTCATGTCCAAGACCAAGGGTTTCCGATGCCACATCACCGCCCTGCTGGCCTTGGCTCTTCCGGGTATCGATGCCAACGACCTGGGCAAGACGCAGTACACCCTCAACTTCATTCAGAGTGTGGCCTACAGCATTCCCATGGTGCCGTTGGTCAAGGATGGCGATTTCGTCCACGACACCACTCTGGCAGTGCAGTGGGTGGGAGGCGAGATGGAGCGCATGGAGAAGGAAGGGCAGGACATCAAGTTCGACTACGAGACTGAGCTCACCGACGAAAACGAGGCGAACATTCTGAGGTCATCAACGGCCGGCATGGGCGAGTTCGTCATCGCCCTCCTCGGCAAAGTCTTCACGCTGTTGGAGAACCTCCCAGACGCGTCCCACATCAGGGGGGGAACGCCGGAGGATAATGTGATCAACGCACTTCCCGCTGCGTTGTCGCCCCTCTTTGCGTCGCTGTCGCCCGAGCTCTTCGACACCGTCCTCGAGAAGCTTTCTTCGTTCGTGTCATCGCACGTGGTTCACCAGGCGAGAGATGCCATGGCTTGGATCCTCAATGGTCTGTGCAAGGTCAATCCCGAGAAAACCCTCAAGGTTTTAATCCCGATGCTGATTGTCAACATCCGCAATGAGATTGACTACAACCACGCCGCGTCGGACCGAAGCAGCGGCACGGACTACCTGCCCAGAGACCGCGCTCTGGTTTGGCACGTCAGCATGCTCGGCATGGCCGTCGTGCATGTCGGCAACGAAGTCTTGAAATACCAGACCGAGCTCCACGACATCGCGAAGTACATGCAGGAGAAGTGCCGAGGCCTTCCTACCATTCACATCTCCAACTACATTCACCATCTCCTGCTGAACCTGACCCACACTTACCCGATCGACAGTGCTCTCTACGAGCCCGAAATCATCAAGCGAGGGCTCGACGTGGACGACTGGGGCAAGACGACCTCGCCGGCCGACCTCACGATCAGATGGCACCGGCCCTCGGCAGGCGAGGTGCAGTTTGCCGTCGAGCTCTTCGACTCCCAAACCAAGGCCGCTGCGGCGAAGCTCGAATCTCTGATGAGCGAGAAGCCACCTGTGAGTCGCAAGGGAAAGAACAAGGAGTGGTCCGACGAAGTCTCGAGGCTGTTGCAGCAGATTCGCTTGGTCATTTCTGGTATCGCGACCCTGTTCGACCCGCACAGGGCGTCGGGCGAAAGCCCAAGTGGCGAGCGGCCCGGCATGGATGACGAGGGCGACACTGCCATGGACGACGATGACCCTCTCGCCGAGGCGGCCGAAGACGAGGAGACCCGACCTCAATACCGTTACGACGCAGGATACCTCCTCACGACGGAAGACCCAGCCTACCACAAACTCCACGAGCTGAGGGAGGATGTCGGGGAGCTCCTTTGCCGAACGCACGAGTTCCTCAATGGCAACCAAGAGGATGATGTCGCCTGTTTCACTGCACTTTACGCGGCTTACAGGACCTGGATCACCGACGTGGGCATCGAACGCTCTGCTCATCCGCTGGAGAGGCACCTGCGCCTCTACAAGTCGGACATCTCCGCCTTCAAGATCAGCGGTCTGCGCAAGGTGTACCCGCGTCCTCTGTTGATCAAGCGTGCAGATGCTTATCAACTGTTGCGCGTCAAGCACAATGCGTCGGCGAGGCAAAAGAGCGAACTGGACAAACGCCTGTTGCTAAACCTCGCCCAGTCGTCCGTTTCCTTGTACGCCGACGTCAGGCGAGTTGCCCAGAGTGCCCTGGACTCGTCTCTGAAGGCACTCATCGGTGGGCGGCCTCTAGTCATCCCTGTTCTCATCGAAAGACTCCGCGTCGCGCTTGACGAAGTCGACCACGACCGCATCAAGGGCGCCATGTACACCCTGTTCTTCACCAGTCTGCTCCGAACCATCGTCAAGGATTGGAGATTTGCACCGGAAGCCCTTCGACTCTACCTGAAGGCCGGCACCATCGACAAGCCAAGCATCCAGCAACTTGGCGCGACTGCGCTCTTCCCTCTGCTCGACTTTGGCAAGCCCTTCGAGCGGATGATCATAGTGAACCAGGATCTCGTCGAGCACATCCGACCCGAGGAAGATTGCTCCCGTGCAATCGCCAACCGTCACAACTTCATCGTCCAGCGGAGGCAACGCGTCGAGACGAAGAAGGCCACCCTCGGGCTGGAGCTCACAGAGATGGCCAAGGGCTCCCACTGGAAGATTGCCTCGCGTTGCGTCATTTTCGCAACCAACCTTTGCCTGCGTTTCGACACCCTGGTTCCTCCCGAGTTTGTAAACCTGGTCACGCAAGGCACGAACGACACCCACCCCGGGCTCCGCACTAGTTATATGTCGGCGTTTACATCGGTGTTCGAAGCAGTCGAGATGCGAGCCGCCTATGACCATGATTACCGCAACTTCCTGCTGGAGAAAGAGAAGAACCGGAACAAGATCACGGTCGATGTCGAGAAGGGCGACGCAGCGTTCACCCAAAAATACCTGGACGCCTTTGCCACTCCCGAAAACGCCGAATACATGGTGGATTCAGACCATCCCGGTTGGCTCGTGTGGGGCAAGAACTTCATTGCCTCGCGTGCGAAGCCCGTGGCTTTCACGGACTACGACGAGCATGAGTCGGCGGTGAGGGAGCAGATCGGCAAGATGCTCACACGAGACTGGCTGAAAACTTGCTTCGACTACCTCAAGCAGGAGCCTCGCGATGCCAATGCCGATCGATTCCGCATGGGCAACGTGTACATGCTCATGCACGTCTTCGACTTGATGCATTACGGAGGAACGTCGATCAAGCTCGACGACGTCAAGCAGCTCACACAGGAGGTGTACGGCGACGGCAGCGACAAGCATCAACACCGGGCGACGTCGGAAATCTTGGCGGCTTTGTTGGCCGGCTCCAGCGACGATCCCCCGGATTATCGGAACAAGGTCTGGGAATTTGCCGCGCCGCTGATGCTCAAGATCATCAACGAGGACCTGACACCGGAAAACCTCATGTACTGGGTCTCTTGCCTGCACCTGACGGTCGACCCTAAGGACCCTCGCCGGTCACACGAGCTTATTGATACCCTCAGTTCTTTCCGGCTCGACATGACCTCCAACGCGGCCTTCAAGGAGTCCAGCAAGGTTCAGGTTCTGGAGTTCATCATCACGGATGCCGGCTGGCACTTCCGCCACGAGAAGCCCATCCTTGAAGACTTCCTTTCCCATATCGACCATCCGTACAAGACGGTTAGGGAGGCAATGGGCAGGGTTATCGCCACCATCTATCGCACGCGGTACCACGAGTCTTTTGAGAACGTCGACGCTCTCTTGGAAGCCAACAAAGCCGCCTCGCCGTTGGGAATCCGGCCATACCAACCGACCGAGGAGTTTTCGACCACGATTCTCGACATCTTTGGTCGGCTCGAGAAGTGGCGTCATGAACGTACTCCAGGCCAGCAGACTCCGTCCGCCTACACTTCTGGATCGAAGACCGTCCTCACATGGCTGGATAATACGCTGTCGTCACAGGAGTGCACGCAGCTAATGCCCTTCTTCCCGGAGCCATTCATGGAGCAACTCCTCCACATGATGGATGTCAAGGAAGACCCCGAACTTATGAGGCTGGCCTACCATGTATACCGTCATCTTCCCAACATCCCTTTCCGCATTGGCGAGGACGGGCCCTTCATTGACGCTCTCGTGCGCATCGGCAAGTCTGCTTTGAGTTGGCACCAGCGCCTGCGTTCCATGGTCAACATGCAGGTCATCTACTTCCGCCGGCTGTTCCTCATCGAGCCCAAGCAGAGAGACGTGCTGTTCAATGCCGTCAGTGACATGCTGGCCGACCCGCAGCTCGAGGTTCGATCCTGCGCGTCTGCCACTTTGGCAGGCATGATCAGGTGTTCGCCGAAGCGTATCCGCGACCCAACCATCCAGCTTCTCAAGAAGCGCTACGAAGATGAGTTGCGCCTCAACCCCATGCCGAAGCGCAAGTTGCCGGGGACCGAGACGCCCGTGGATCAAACCAAACAGATCGTGCGTCGCCACGCCGCTGTCCTTGGTCTGGGTGCTCTCATCGAGGCTTTCCCATACGTCACACCGCCTCCCAAGTGGATGCCCCAGGTTCTTCAGATCCTCGCGACCCGCGCAGCCAGCGACCCTGGCGTTGTGGGCAAGGCTACGAAGAGCATTCTCTCGGACTTCAAGAAGACGAGACAAGACAGCTGGAGTGTGGACCAAAAGGTATGTTATTACTACCCCAACCGCTGTGCGTAGCCGCCGCTAACATGTCGCAGTCTTTCACGCAGGAGCAGCTCGAGGATTTGGAAGGCGTTCTTTGGAAGAGCTACTTTGCGTAATCAGGCCAGCATTTGCTGAACCTGCCAGGACGTCACGATATGGAAAGACGTGGCGCCAACTGCGAAAAGAGGAAGACGGAGGATACAGGCATCACCTCCGAGTCAAATGTGTGAGAAAAAGGAATCGGGTTTGACGGTTATAGATGGATGTACGGACGACTCGGGTGCGATGATATCCAACTGGGGCTTGCACGGCCCCGATAGAGGGAGCCTGGATTTGGGATAAATTCAGCGTGTCTTCAGCCTAGCGTTCGTAAGCTAGCGTGGATAGGTAGCGTACATATGTTATGCGTTTTTGCTGAGTAAAAGCTGTATACCTTATTGCTATGGATCTGTGTCTTTTGCCGTGGGTCAGTCCACCGGCGAGTTATAAGACCGTAGGGCAATACCGGAGCCTCCCGATGGTCACTCGGCCACTTCTGTTGCTTGATGCGTGGGGCGTTGTCGAGTAACCAAAGTCTATTTCAAGGCCGTTCAAGCAACGGTAAGCGAGCCAGCGGTCTGGAACACGGCGGGTTGCTGAAACGTGCCCTCTGCATAGTCAGGCCGCCCTCTGCTCGCTGGTGTTGGTGAGGATGACCTCGTGGGTGGCAGGGAAGCAGCGCTCGCCGTCGCCGCTGTCGTGGTTTCAGAAGCCGCTGGTTCAGACGTCTCGAGACGGTCCCGACGGGGCGGCTCGCCGGGGGATCTGACTCGGGGGGGGGGGGGGGGGGGGGGGGGTTCTCCACCGCGTTGCGCCAGTTGTCGTTCGAGGCCGGCTTTGAGGGAAGGTTGGGTTGATGGGAAGTAGAGCGTCTATTAAAGGGATGAACGGCGCTCATCTTGGGTGCTTGGTTCGTCTGTATTTTTCTTGGCAGTTTTTTCTTCTACAGCGTTGATCGCCTTTACTTGATACCCTACCAAATCTGTTCTCTTTAATCAAGCTACTGAAGAAGCATTGAAACGCCAAAATGAAGTTTACCCTAACCGCCTTAACAATCTTTTTCACGCTTGCACTGGGCCAGAAGTCGACGTTCCTGTGCCGCGATGTCGGGAACAAGGTGATTGAGGACGGGGGGATATGTTCCGGTGCTGGGGGTGCGCCGCTTGGCAAGGGGGTGAGTTATCTGCATACTCTAACTGATCATGTCTTGGGGTGCTTTGGACTGGCTGTGTTTTAAGGCGTTTGGACTGACTGATGGGGTAGATCTGCTGCTTTGCTGGGTCGAATGCGCTTGCCAAGTCGAGGTTTGATATTGCGTGCGATGATAAGCTTGGGACGGTGCAGGATACTGGGGAGAGGTGCGAGGTGTAGGGGATGCGGTGGGATTTGTTAGCGATGAATTTCAAGGCAATTTTGACACCATTCTCGTTGAATTGTGTGACGCATTAGTGAAGGAAGTTTGGCACAAGAACATCAGTTGTGGATTGCGTAGCTACAATGTTGTGGTCTCGTATTCACAACCATCACTTCTATCTGTCTGGCACCGGCCAGGGAAGAACTGAAGCCACCATCCTCTTGTCTCTGGCAGCATGCGATATGCATTGTGCTCT
This sequence comes from Colletotrichum sojae, assembly GCA_014235955.1. NCBI lineage: Eukaryota > Fungi > Ascomycota > Sordariomycetes > Glomerellales > Glomerellaceae > Colletotrichum > Colletotrichum sojae. Next base: position 9,883 of record WIGN01000438.1, read on the forward strand.
ACGTCCGACCCCAAATAGAGCACCAAGCAGAGAACTATCTGATTTACATGACATACGGCTGGTAGACCGTTCCGTTCTGGACAGCTGCGCGGTACAGCTTGCGGTTGGATCGGTACAGGTAGACCTTCAACCCCATCGCGCTGGTGCAGGCGATCAGACCCATGACCATCATCATGATGAAGGCCAGACGGTAACGAGGCTCATCAGAGTCGTCAAAGAAGTAAGGGGCGATGAGGTTGCCGATCTGGCCCAGGACGTTCACGAGCGCAACGGAGATGGCGCGCTTCTCCGGCGTCCTGCCCATGGTGCTCGACGTCCAGGTGCTGATGAGCGGGTTGGCGAAGTACATGCCGCCGACGTAGATGAAGGAAGCACCGTAGCGGGCGTTGCGGTTCTCCGTGGCGAGGCAGATGATGTAACCGATGCAGCCGAAGGCGATGGGGCCGGCGAAGTGGTACCCGCGCTCCTTGGTGCGGTCGGAGTGCCACGCGTTGACGAGGGACCCGAGGGCGGCGAAGATGTACGGCGGCGCGGTGAGGACGAGCGTGATGGTCCGGCTGTACCCGAAGCCGCGGACGATGGACGGGAAGAAGTTGGAGAAGCCGTAGGCGGCCGAGATGCCGATGTTCATGCCGACGAGGAGCCACATCTTGTAGTCGAAGACGCTCATCTTCAGGCCCTGCCAGACTCCGGCCTTTGCCTCCGAACTGGACACACGGTCGGCCAGAATGCGAGCCGAGGCGACCTTGCGCATGTCCTCGGTCATGGACCAGCGGGCGCTGCCGGTGGTGGAGTCGGGGTAGTCGGGGAGGATGAAGAGGGCGATCATGGCGAGACCGGCTCCGACGGTGGCGAGGACGATGAAGAGCCACTGCCAGCCGGCCAGGCCGTGCTTCCCCTCGAGCGTGCCGAAGACGGCGGCGGCGATGAGTCCGGCGGTACAGAAGGCGAGTGTCTGGCCGGTGTACAGGATCGCGCAACGCAGTGCCATCTCTTTGCGCGTGTACCAACAGGACATGACGTAGATTGCCTATGGATGTCAGTCAGAAATCATATCGAGGGTTGCTTCTTCAAAACTTACGCCTGGGAACAGGGGTGCCTCGACCACTCCGAGGAAGAATCTCACGGCAATGAGGCCCTGATAGTTCTTCACACCGCAAGTAGAAGCCGACACACCAGACCATACCAAAGCCATGAGGCAGAGGTAGAGACTAGGCCGGACCTTTCCGATGATCATGTTGGACGGGATCTGGCCGAGGACATAACTACTTGCGAGTCAGAATATGCTCAACACCGATGATTGGGATACACATACCCAACGCTGAGAATCGAAACGGCAGTGCCGAACTGGTATCCCTGGAGGTTGAGATCTCTGTCAAGGGTGCTGAGACGGGCTTGTCTGTAGAGGACAGGTTAGCATCGAGCATCGGCCAGCACAGCGCGGATAACCCTTACGCGATGGATGCACGATCCAGGTAGTTGAACAGGTACAGCACCCAGAGACAGGGCATCAGGGTCATGTCGAGGCGCCTGACGACCTGCTTCTCGAGGTCCCTCCAGTTCGGGATGCCGAGGGCGTCAATCTGCTCCTCGGGGGTGGGAAGCAAGCCTCCCTTGCCGTCTCCATCGTTGGCTTCAACAATGGACGGTTCCCTGTTGACCTGCTCGGCAGTCCCCTTCTCGGTGCCAGTCGCGGAGGGCTTGATGTCGCCCGCCTGCTGGGGCGACGGTTTCTCTTCGGCGACCATAGCGTGTGAGGGCTGATTGGCAAGTCTGGAACTCGGACAAATGCTGGAAACCGCAGATGAGCTGAAAGACGGGTCAAATCCAAGGAGCGAGAAGCTCGGGGAGGCTTATATACGAAGAAACCCATGGGGACGGCAGCATCCGTTCCAACTTGTATTGCTTCGCTCCCTTCTTCCCCGTTTCCCCCACGTCTCCGCTTGAAAAAACTTCATTTTCCCCAGACCCCGCCTTCGTAGACCCAGGTCGCTCCACGGGCCAGCTTCTCGACTCACGGGGCGCTTTCGTCTTTTCCGCCGGTCTCCAGATTTCGCCCGGAAACACCTTATCAGGATTCCGTTGTGAGCCCCCGCCTCAGCGAACCCCACGGATCGCCCAGGTATTAGAAGCTCATTTTGCCCCGCGGACTCATCAGACGAGAGGGGAAGTCAAATCTGGCTCCGCCTCGTCTCCCGCCGGCGGGACGCCTTATAGCGGCTCTGTTTCGAGAGGAAGTCGCCATGGCGGCTCGGCGGGCTGGGCGGGCTCGGCACGCGTGATGGTGGGAGCCGGGGACGCACGGCGGACGCTGCCCATCATCTTGGCCGCGTCTGCAACCGGGTGAAGCCTCCTTGGCCGAGATACGGGTCGGGAAGAGTCGGGAGGGGCGGCTCAAGCAACGACAAGGTGCGCCGGCTAGAGAAGTCGAATGAGAACGGGCAAATCGCAACGGCGGTGGGGACAAATCATTCCTCTTGATCGCGAGCTGAGGAGCGCGGCGGGCCAAGACAGCGGGCCAAGAGATCCAAGAGCCCAAGACCTCTTGGTGCTCGGGAGTTGACCGAAGTATCGACAACCTCGGACTAAGATCTGGTTCGACATTGCACTTGGCGCAGCATTATGACTACGCCCAGCAGAGCCTCCTGGTTTATATCCAGGGATCAGATCCTCACTTCTCCACTGGTACACGTAGACATCGTGATGGACAGCACTTTCGGATATCACTTAAAGGACCGATACTTCCCTTACCTTTTCCGATTCCCACTTCAAGAGAACATCTAAGATGGGCAGTTCTCTTCTCTTTCTATTTTTCTCGTCTGCCTTCAACTAGCTTCTGACGGACACAGAGCCGCATGATGGGTGGCATGATGGGTGGCATGGATCAGACCTCTCGTCTGATGGACTTTTCTTGGCGCTGTGCGTAGATGTGCGTAGCATTAGTCTTGTTTCGCTCCCCATAGACGAAAGAAAAAAACAAAAAGTCTTCCGTGAAACACGGTGATTCTTCCCGGGGGCAAGACTCAAGTATGATGAGTTGCCAAATCTCTGTGTGGCGGACTGAACTTCCAAGTCTCTAAGATGGCCTCGAGGCTCTGACGTCCAGTTTCGCTGGCCACTCCCGGGGATCCAGCTACCCGCTCTTCGGCCCAGCCAATGACTGTCGTGGAATAGGATGATAAGGCATTAGATAGACCTTACCCCCTTCAAACGCATTTATGCACTACTACCTGACAGGAGGTCTAATTTCAAATGTGCAAGCCTCTTCATAGAATGCTTCTTGATAATTCCTTCTAGTACGCTAACATAACTTCTGGAGCAAATGCAAAGAAAACAGATCTCATTTGAATTAATGTGGTCTGAATTTTTTTTTATAAATAAGGTAAGCCTCGAAAAACAGTAGGTATGCTATAATCAGAGTCCCCAAGGAATAAGGGTCATTTGTTGCTCTTAGGTGCTGTGCTTTCAAGATAGAAAACAATCTCAAAAAACATCGTTGAACTTGACAGACTTTGCGAATATTGAGAAGTTTAATAGCAACACTCGCTCCTCTGATCATATGCCCTACCGCATCTTGTGACACTTAAGCATCAATGGTACCTTTTGCCAGATAAGATACACTTTTTGCTGCTCGACCCAGTCATTCGAGTTGCCCACAAGCTCAAGGTCGAAGTTCCAAAACAGCTTTGCCAGAACAATCCGCAACTCGGCATAAGCCATGCTGGAACCAATTAGTGACGTTGCCTCGTAGCAGTTGATACGATGCTCACCTTTTGCCAATACAGTTTCTCGGCCCAAAAGAGAACGGTTGGCTTGCAGACTTGTCATCCGTCTTGAAGGCCTCTTCACCCTCAAGCCACCGCTCGGGAATGAACTCGCTGGCTCTGGCCCAGTTGAGACTTGAATGGGCAGCGGAGAGTTGATGCACGCCGACAGCCGTCTGCCACAGGATAACAATCAGTATCGAAGTACGGGGAAAGTGGAAGCAACTTCATACCCCTGCAGGCACCCATTTGCCCTCAATCTCCTCACCAGCACCTGGCACAAACCGCGGGAGGGTGCTTGGGCTTGGGGGATAAATCCTGAGCCCTTCTTCGATTACAGCTTTCAGGTACCGCAATTCGCCTGTCGAAGCCATGGTGATATCCGAGTCCTTGCCAAAAGCCGATCGAATCTCTCGGGTCAGCTTGAGATACTTCTCAGGGTTACTGCACAAGAAGTACGCAATGCCAGACAATGCTGTCGAAGCCGTGCCGCTACCAGCAACAATGAAAGCCGAGGCCATTCTCACGAGGTCGGCGTTGCTCAAATCAGCCTGTCGGTTCTCCAGGATGTAGCTCATGAAATCCTTCTTGGTCTCGGTTTGCTGAAGTCGCCTCTTGACTTTGCCTGCCGTTAGTTCTCTATGCTTCTTCAAAGCCAACTTCTGAGCCTTGGGAGCGAGTCTCTCCAGCAAGCCCTCGAGACCATAGTGAATGGCAAATTGGTAGCGGACGATTCCCTGCGCGCGGGCTCCGAGAACTTGCAACCACGGCTGAGACGCGTCATCAAGACACCCAGCAGCCTGTCCGAAGGCCAAGTCGCTGATGATGTCAAACGCAGTCAAGCTGAACCATTTGACCAAGTCCTGAGGGGCACCGCTCTGGCTGGACGCACGAAGCTGATCCATCAGCTTGTTGGCGTAGAGCTGCAGAATCTCTTCTTGTTCCCTGAGAGCCCTCTCGCTGAAAGCGGGCAACACGGCCTTTCTCAACCGAGCATGTGGCTCTTGATCGGCTGTGACGATGCCTCCATTTCGGACAGCTGGGTTGCTGACGCTGGGACCGGCGATGCCCCGACCATCAAAGCATTTGGAGAATTCGGGCGAACGCTGGCCGTAGATCTTCTTCCATGCCGCGGAGCTGGTGTAGGACAGCTCGTCTGGTGCGATTCTTACGACAGGCCCGTACTTCTCGTGCAAGTCTCGGATTCTGAATGCCAAGTTGCCCTTAAGGTTGACCAGGTTCCAGGGGAGTCGGCTTGCTGCCCATAACCGAGGGCCCGGGTAGTGCCGCAAGGGGTGAAAGTAGACGTTGTAAACGGCGCGCCCCGTGATGAACAAGGCAAGCTGTGGGCGGTCAGCATGGGTGCGAATTGGCGGCCGGGATAACTTACACAAGCACAGGCGATCCCAAAGATGGCACCGGCGCTGGAAAGTGCCTTCAGAATCAACTGAAGTACGGTCATTTCGTCTTATCAAAGTGACCGAAAACAGGTATCATGTAATGGCCCTCTTGGACAGCGCAGCGCCAAGCATCACGGGTTGGACCGTTTTATGTTCAACATCCCAAGCTTGCGATTGCCCACCAGCGAGTCAGTGGTTTGTTGACGGACCCCAGTGACGAGTCCACCTAGGAAAACGTGCCCGTCTACTCGATTTTGATTCAGTGATGCAAGTCACCAGATCCTTGTAGCGGGTCCGCGGATGATTGTGATATCGGAGATCATAGACGTTGACGGCTGCGACCTCGCCTACTAGCATTTAAGTCTATGGGTAATTACTCTTCATCGTCGTCAAAGAAGTGTATCACGGTCGGCGCGCTTGTGGCGTTGCCAGTCGCGTTCCCTCCAAACTCCAGGTATCCAGCTACGTCCACAAAGGGAATGCCCGTGATGTCTTGGTAATCTCCCATGACCCAGACACTCTGCATGCCCATCACCATGTGTTGCAAGATGTGGCAGTGAATCTGAAGTCATAGTCAGCTTTTGGTCTCGGAATGGGCCGGACAGGGAGCATACCATCCACACGCCCGCATCTTCCACTCGTATCCTCCATGCCCTCCATCCGGCATCGCTTCCTGACGATGTCTTTTCGCCGTATCGATACAAATTGGTTGTGTCTCGTCGGACTGGGTTGTAGTTTTTCAGCTTTTCCTCATTTTCCGTCGCGTTGTACGTCCCGTTGCCACTTCCGATATCCCAGAAGTGCCCACCATGAGCGTGGAAGGGATGAAAGTCAACGCCGCCATTGTTGTTGACGAGTGACCCTGTGTTCTGCCAGACGATTTCAAGAACCTAAAGAACGTCAGTCCAAAGGCACCAGGGAATTCCAGAGTGCACCCACCTCGCCCATTTTCGCAGGCCAGGTCAACGTGGTTGGATCCCAACCGTTGTTGTTGATTGCCGCAGTGTAGTTGGGAATGGCCGCGGGTCCGTTCTCAAAAATATTGATCAGGTACGGTTTATCTCCCGGATACGGAGAGGACGTCTCGTTCCACTGAAGGCCGTTGATTTGCCAAATGGTTGTCTGCGTCGCAAGCTGCCGACTGTCGATCGTGATGTGGCGCGTCACTTCGCTTGCCTTTGGAAACCTGTTTGGCTTGAGTGGTTCGAGTGCGTACTCGGCCCAGTTGTATGTCTCGTTCGATAACGCCAGAGGTGGGCTAGCTGGCACTTTGCTAATTTGGGGTTTGGCTTTCGAATAACGAAGGACTCCGTAGCCTTGGTACACCTTGGGCCGATCCTTGGTCTCCAACTGGATGAGATAGTCCGTCGTTCCGTTGAGCTCCTCCAAACTCTTGGCCTTGAATATGGCGTCGAACCGTTGACCAGAGGAGAGCTGCATGAACTTCTCGGTGTGAGGTTTCGTGTACCCCCCGTCTGCCGCAATGATGGTGAAGTTGTCGTGGTCCACGATTCCCATCTGAACCAGTGAGAGAGCGGTGGCGCCCACGAAACGCATGCGATAAGTCTTACCCGGCTCGACGTTGATGACCGGCAACTTGCAGTTGCCAACTCCGGCCTTCTCGCCAATGGAGACACCGACCCCGTTGATGAGAACTGCATTGGTCTCGCCGGACCATGTGAAAGGTGTTCCGATCAGTCCCTTCTCTATCGTAGAGTCTGTCTTGTTGAAGTAGTCGGTAAGAAAGACGATTCGTTCCTCGTCGTATGAGTACGGCGGCTTCGTGTTGTCCCTGATGATCAAGGGTCCCGCAGCCGTCATTGCTTGAAAGCCAACATGAGAATGGTAGAAGTACGTGCCTGATTCCGACAACAACGGGTAGACTTCGTAGTCGAAAAACCGTTCAGGCGGAATGGGCCACTGCGACGCGGATGGGGTGCCGTCGGAGAATGGTGCCATGCGCTGGCTCAGGCCGTGCCAGTGAATCGTGGTGTTGTGCTCCTTCATGTCGTTGTACACTCTGATCCAGCTTCGCCGGCCAGGCTTCAGCCTCAGGGTCGGCCCGTACAGGTTGCCATTGATGACCACGGACATCCGCGTCTGGCAACCAATAGAGATGTTCTGGTAGGTCACCCGAAGGATGTGGTCTGGTGTGAAGCTTGCGCCATGCTTATGTCGACCTCCATAATGACCTGGGGGGCCGTGTCCAGAATGACGTGGTCCCCAAGCACAGACTTGCGCAAACACAGCAAAGAAACAAACGAGCGAAGCGAACGGCAACATGATGGATGTTGACCTGCAAAACATCGAGAAGGAAGGGGGACACCGAACGAAATATGGCCGCGCTCGTAGGCCGATCCCCCTCCCGCTGAACAGCCTTTGTCTCGCGTCTCATCACAGAAAAGACCCCCAATTGCCATACTAGAGCTAGCTTGTATTACGTGCCTGCGGCCATTCATTCCGCCCCGTGACACGACAGGCTGAGCTTCCTCCATTATTCCCCCCCTTCATTCCAAACAATAAAGTTGCCGTTGCACTTGCCCGCGAAGCTTACCCTCTCGGCGGTGTTGGAGCGTTGCGGCCGGTCTGATCTTGTTTAGCTCTGCGAGGTGAAAGTTTATTTTACTGCAAAACAGAACGGCAACTGAATCGCGAGTACGAACGGAGTGGGGTAGGAAAGATTGGTTGCCGACAATAGGCTTTGCAGAATCCCTGTAGTGATTTAAAATCGCCTGTGAGCTTGTCTATTTCTTTGTCGAGGGTTTCGGTTCGTCCGCTGCGTTAGTACTTTGTTGTGAGGCAGACTCGTGTCCGGAACCGTCGGGCCAAAGGCCAAGACTCTCTCATTTCACAGACTCCATAACTAGTCTAAATATTCCGTCAAGAGATTCCCGCCCGCTTGGGAACACCAACATACAGTGTGCAGACAGAAGGATGAGCAAATCACACTTGCTTACTGATAGACGTTAGGAGAAGAACTTCAAACTCGCACTTGATCCATCTCACCTGCTCTTAGCTGTCATTTGCCATTTTATTTCTTTCTGACAGTACCAGGTCGATTAGCTAACATTTGCATGACGTCAACGAAGCCAAAGACTTCAAAGAAATCAAATAGCCCAAACTGAGCTAGGGTGTTGAATAAGCTAAACCTTAGATTCGGCCAAGTCGGGATATCATGCCTATTTCCCGTGCCCCACAACTCGGCACAGTGCCTTGAATGGATGTTGTTTCTTATAGTTGATAGAGATGAGTATCACTTCGGGTCGATCAAGAATAACTAATACTAACCGGTTCAGATTTCTTACTGCAAGAGGCTCTTCTTAATACGTGGTGTGTTTCTCAACAAAAGAGCTGTCTCTACTAGACCTAGTTTGCGCAGCTTGCTACATTGTTATTTTTAGACTCAGTAATTATCACACCGAGAGGAAGCACATTAGTGGGAATATGATCCGATAGTTATGATTATTGTCATGAGGCATCTTAAGCGCAATCGCTGGAGCAGTAATTACAAGTGTATCCTTCGGTGGTGGTAATTGTACAATATTTTCGGAAAAAGATTTGATCCTTTCGAAAATCCAATCTTTCTACAATCCAGTGCCTTCAGCCGTCATTGCATTTGACGACAACAATCGTGTTGGGAGACGTATGTGAGTCGTGATTGAATATTCTACAAATTCGATGTTAAGCAGAACCCTAAGTAGACTCACAAGCAGCAGCGTTACGGGGATACAAATGGTGGTCACTAGAACTCGCCTTTTGTTAATTGTACTACCTCGAGATGGCGTAAGGAAGCTCGTGGCACCTATCACCATGTCTGAGACGGAAACCGTTGCCCGTTGAAGCCAAGCATAGTACTGCCATGAAACTCAAGCATAGCCGCGGGATCAAGTCACACATGGCTGCAGATGGATGTATGTAGTACGAGTTGACATCACCCCGGTTATAAGCATGCGACCTGTCCCGTTTACGACGGGCCCGATGTGGTGGCGGCCGCGGGCGAAAGAGACAACATGAATCGAAGCAGGCTGAGGTTGCACTCCACTGCCACGTCAACGTACAATACAACCCCTCACCGACGGCCATTCGAGCATATACTATCTTGGCCGCAGTTGGCAGCCAGTCATCTTCGACGAGACCGGGGCATTTAATGCAGGTGATGTAAACCAGGAGGGTTTTGAGGCGGAAGCCCGCATATCAATGATTCGACTTAATGAAGACCTAAGGGGTGTTTTTTGATAGCGCGATGAATCGGGCATAAACACCGATGCTTGAAGGGATCTTCCGCCATGAAGTACTGAGTCCTCGGCAATACTCTGGCCCCTGGTTCCTCAAAGCAGGCCAAGGCAGAATGTTCTTGGCAACGTGGAATGCAGAGATTCCATGACTGCTATTGGAAGAAACGATCCATAACACTAGCATTTGCGCTGCAGGGCCGTTTGGCCCACGATGGCGCGGTCGGCTGGATGAATGACCTCGTTGCATTTGACTCGCCGCGAATCCTAGCCTGCATACACACATGTATGAGCGCCCGCCCGTGCAGATTGATGGTGATGGTTGACTTTTTGAGCAAAGAATTACATTAGTGCTTACAATTCGAGAAAGAGGGGATGCGGAAATGGGTCTCTGTCGAATATTTAGTACTGGTAGACGCCTTCAGAAAGAGCCGTGCCTGGCGCAACATTTGCTTGCCAACTTGGAACGCTGGTCATTTGTCGACAAGATGACAGCAACCACAGCCGAAGGCGTCAGTGCTTCTAAGAGCAAGCCTTTGCTTCTGATTACAGCCTTTCCCGGTGAAGGTCACACGAACCCTCTCATCAACATCGCTTCATATCTTGCGAAGAATGGTTATGAGGTCGTTTTCATGGCGCCTGAGCCTTTCCGGGGCAAAATCGAAGCAACTGGCGCCGAATATCTCCACATCGACAACCCGATGAACAACGAGGTTTTCCAGGCCTTCCGAGATGCGGCGTTGTTGCCGAAAGGCCCTGAGCGCGTTGCTGCGCAGTACGTTGCCGTGTTCTTCGTCATGCAGCCCGCGCGCACGCAGAACACCGAAAACGCATTGGCGATGCTGCGTGCTCGCGATCCGGATCGCGAGATCATCTTCATGGAAGATGTTTTCAACAGCTCTTTCTGGGCTTTCAGACACGGTCGACCACTACCCGCGGGCTTCACCACTTTGCCCAAAGCCATCGGCTTCGGCGTCGCGCCACTTCTGATCGAGAGCCAGGACACTGGGCCGATGTCACTTGGTCTGCTTCCTGACTCCACTGAGTCTGGGCGGAAGCGGAACAAGATTATCCACGAGCTTGTTGAGAAGGGCCCAATGAAAATCTTGATCGATGAGTGGCATGATGCGATGAGAAGGTGTGGATGTACGGACATACCCAGTGGCCCATTCTTCAAAGCATGCTATGCAGCATACGACGCCGTGTTGCAGCTCTGCTCGCCCAGTCTGGAGTACCAACTCTCTGATCTCCCTTCAAAGATTGAGTTTGTTGGCGTCTTGCCGCGCAAGGTTATCAAGCCTGATTTCCAGTACCCTACATGGTGGCCTGCCGTGGAAACAACCCAGGAACAGAACTACCGCTATGTCGTCTTCGTGTCTCAGGGAACACTCAACCCGGACTACTCGGAGCTCATTTTTCCAGCTCTGAAGGCTTTCGCGGACCGAGAAGATATCCTCGTGGTCATCACTCTCGGCGTGCATGATGCAAAGCTTCCTCCGGATGTCGACATTCCCCCGAACGCCCGCGTTATCGACTACATGCCGTACGACGCCATTCTGAAGTATACCGATGTTTTTGTGTCCAACGCCGGTTATGGCACGTACACACATGCCGTGAGCAACGGCGTTCCGGTCTTGCTTGCTGGAGAAAACGAGGAGAAGATTGAGGTCACGATGCGAGCTGTTTATGCGGGAGTGGGCCTCAGCTTGGAGACGCAGACACCGACTTCCGAGCAAGTGAGGAAGGGCGTCGAGCAGATCTTGCAGGACAACAAATACAAGAAGGCGGCCATGAAGCTCAAGATGGAGAATGACGATATGAATGCTCTGGCAAACATTGAGGCCAAGATTCGGCAGTTGTCGCAGTGAAAATCTACGAAGAATGTATCGCAGGTTCAGGGCGAGAGTTCGATATGACATTTGGCGTTGAGACTGTCTAGGAATGAATTTCCATCAGATTCAGTATGATGCATCGCTCGAAACACCGCGCATAATGAACGAAGGGTGCTACCGTTTTGATGGGTAATTAGAGGCGTTCACCTAAAGCGAGGAGACGCAGAGTCCTCGGGCAAATGCAGATACAGGATATCATTCCGTCATTATCGGTATCGTCGTTGTCATTCTGACATTCGTCGTCTTTATATTCATAGTCCTCCACGATTTGTCGTCTCTGTACCTTTACCACCCTTCATCTTCAAGGCTGGCGGTTCATCCGCCTTCACTCATTCAACGCTCCTGTTAGAGCAGTCGAACAAGCAAAGAACTTGGAAAGTTTGTCTGGTAGGCAACAGCACTCGCCACAAATTGGAGTCATCAAAATATTGATTTCAAGTAGACGGAGCAGGTAACGGCTGGCTATACACTTCAGATAATATCATGTATGATCGACCAGGTTGTCCCTTCTCGCACCAGACGGATAATCATCTTCCTGCGGATATCGTCATTGCTATTCCTGCAACCCCAATGAATGGACGCCTTCTAGCACGCCCATATCATTACGTGGTCATTGAACTTGTGTTGGCCATGGTGCTGTGAAGAACGCGGGCCGCCGCTGCTGTGAGACGCGGTATAAACCATCAGTGAGAAACACCTGTGCTGCCATTTTCTAGACCCAAGTATGACTTCGAAATTAATTCATTCGCTAATTGTTATTACATCTGCCGCAGTCAGTGTATGTTGAAATGTGCCGAAAAATAAGTGCTCACTCTGAGACCGACGGGGGTATCGGCAAGGGTGATCTTGAACTTGTCACGCTTCAGCTGATGGATGAATCAGTACTACAGCAGTGAAACGGTCCGTAGATTCCTGACGAACTTGGATGCGATATTGTCCCGGGTAATTCGAGTCGAGGTACTCCTTAAGCTGGCTGGAGCTCACTTGGGACGCAGAAACAACGGCGTTCTTACTGCCGTCTTGGTTGTGTTGCCACTGAACTTTTGACGGTCGAATCTGCCTAGTCATGGCTGAAAATAGTATCTCGAAGGAATAATCGAAGGGTAAAATGCTGGTTTTCTCGAAAAAGAATTGTGTCTGACGAACAGAGGGTTATCGCTTGCGAAGGATTTTGGAAGTTGGTGATCTGGGCCAGCTGGACTTGCCAGGATGTCGAAGGGCTTTTTCCGTTTTTTTGAGAAATCTACAGCAGTCGATAGAACATGATCAGACTTTTGTCGCCACGCGTGAGTATCATTGCCACTTGGAAGACATAGGACGAAGGTTGAGACAGTCAGGAGACCAGCTCCGGATCTACTCGCTCTTTTGTCCACCTCACCGCTTCTGTCTTCGTGTGGTTCATGCCATCCGGATAACAGCTGGCATGGGGGCGGAGTGCTGAGCACAACAGCCAATCCTAAGACCTGCATGCAGGCGAAGTGGAAAAAGGGATGGTCGGCAATGGCGAACCAGGCGGCCCAGCCAAGCTGTGCCGCCTGACCAGCCTGCAGTCAGGCCTTGTCTTAACAGGGGTTTGAGCTGAGCGAGCCATTGAAAACATGGTCCGATGCACACAGAAGCGGCTGGGAGGGGGCTGTGTTCATGTTTGTATGCGTGGATGCGTCTGACTTGTGCCACCTTCAGCATAAGATGTCACTGCATCGAGGCTTCCTGGGTTGGTTGGCAGACATAAATCGCGCACCGGTCAGCCCGAGTAACCCGAGGAAGTCGAGTATTACAAGATAGAAGGCCCAAGGGGAGAAATGATCTCCATCCAGTTTCAACCTGCAGAGTCTCCCAGCGCTGAAGGAATAATATATAACCAATGCCCGCCATTCCCATGCTGGACAATGCCGTATGAGGGGATAGTCCAGGCGTCTGCTCAGTTGCTGCCGGTCGGGATAGCCGGTCATCCGATTCCGACTCATGCATCAGCCAAGCACGTTGTTGGACTGAAAGAGGGCTCCGGATGCTGCGGTCAAGGACCGAAGACTCCATTACGATGGACGGCACGGATATGAGGCGTGGGGCAGTACGAAGGAGCATGGGGGCCAAACGCCGTCTCTCAACGGGCCAAGCTGCGCCGGCGCATCCTCCACTGCCCCGAGCCTGCAGAGTCGACCACACACACTCCGCAAATTTCACGTGTGAGTGCTGAGCTGCGAACACTTACGATCCGATTTACCAGGCCAATCATACAACTGCCCTCTTCCAGGCAGCACCCCTTGCCTACTCTTTGGTTCATGTACCCGTTGCCTTGCATGTTCTGCCTTATCAACAGCGCCCCCAATGCCCCTCAGAGCCATCCTCAAGACCGAAATCGTTGTGTCGGCACCAGGAAGGCCAGCAAGGCTTTCCTAAAACAGCCCGGTTGGGTGGCCGAGTTGCAGTGAAGCATGGAGGACGACGAGATGGGCAAATCAAGAAAGATGACGCTACTCCCTCTTGAACCGATTTCATGCCGCGGGAGAGACATGCTTAAAACAATCCTCGCCCGCGGTCCATAGGCCAGGACCCATCCGTCCTCACTCTGCCCCGTTCCCTCGATCCTCACTGCTTTCGAGCTGTTGCACTTTAAAGCTGTTGGTTGCCTCGCTTAATCAACAGGTTTACCCTTCGCCCCTCCAACTCCAATTGATTCTTGAGCCAACGAATTCTGCCTTCCAAGTCGGCCTTGGACATCACCTCTTTGCTGGTATCTCTGCGTTGACCTCAGCCTGGTCACGTCAGTGCCCGGTTAGCCTTGTATCCGCTCCGCGATTGGGTATTATGCTTACCTTTGTTTTGACCCAGCTGTTCCAAGGCGAGCGAATATGGCGCCTCACGCTTTGAACATGGAGAAGCCTCAAGGTCTCATCAAGAAGCCCGAGAAGCTGATCTTGGACGACCCTTCTCGTGTCGCTAAGGTCCGAGACCGAGGAGAGTCCTTCCGCCTCAGAAAGCAACAGGAGCAGTATCGAAGCTCAAGACCGACATCAAACGGGGGAGTTCGAGATCGCAATGATTCGAAGCCCGACAACAGGCTCATTGACAAAATTGCCATTGAACTTGACGAGGCCAAGACTTCATGTCCGCTTGAGCCGGACAAGTTATTCGTCCCGAACCCCGAGTTCGCCAAAATCCTCACCTTCGACCGAGTTCGTCGGATCGTGTTTTCCCTGGAGTGCTTGAGGAAGGAAAAGAAGAAAGAAGAGCTCGCCAGGGAGATCTATTATGGCAGGTCAGATGGCTCGGGGCATGCGGTCAAGCTACTCGCCGTTCTCATTGGAATCAACAAAGCTGAAGACTTCCTCAAGCACCTTTCCGACGGCATGAGAGACAGCTGCCTGCCTCTGCGTAAGATCACGGCCAATAGATATCGACATCTTCAGTGTCAGTGGCACCCGAGCCATGCAACGCTCAACGGATACGCCCGCCCGCAAACCCGCGAGGACTTCGCCACGTGGTCATACGCTCTGAATGCTCCTTTCATCAAGTGGGAACCCCGCTACCACTCGCACTACATCCTAGACACGGGCGATGTCATCCCAATGGAGATTGTGGACAAGGTGAAACATGAGGATAACCCAACTGGTGCTGCAAAGAACGCCTCGCATGACAGTGATAACACGTACGGGGGATTCAGCGAAGTATACAAGGTCAAGCTACACAATGGGCACTGGGACTTTGGAGACCACGGGGTAAAAGCTCGATTTTCGTTGTCTGTATCTACAATCTCGACTGGGCTAACACATCTCTAGATTCGTCACCCGCAGGGTTTCTTCGCGCTCAAGAAACTTACTTCCCACAAGAGCATCGACTTGAATCTAGAACTGTCTTCTCTTCTTTTTTCAGACAAGAAGTACAACAAAAAACACCTGATCCAACTCTTGGCAACGTTTGAGGTTGTCAACCATGCGACCGGAGTTTCGACCTTTTATCTCTTGTTTGACTGGGCCGAAGGAAGTCTGAACAAATTTTGGCAGAGCAACCAGAATCTTATCGGCGACAAGAAACACTGCTTTTGGATGGCACTTCAGTTCTACGAGATCTCCGACGCATTGCAGTCTGTTCACAACGAACGCGCTCGAACAATGCAATACCTGCAAGACAGAGCTTCCAATGATGCTCTTTATGGGAGACACGGTGATATCAAGCCAGGTGAGCATACATATAACCCGAATGTTACATTAACGAATCTCTCAGCTGACAGTACCTAGGGAACTTTCTTTGGTTTCATTCGAACTCTTTACCTGGTCCTGGACTTTTGGCCTTGTCGGACTTCGGTCTGGGCAGACTGCACACCCAGGTATCTCGCTCCAAGCAGGACCCCAAAAACATAGAGAGAACGGCAACCTACCGATGCCCCGAATTCGATCTACCAGACGGCAAGATATCACCTAGGTCCGATATCTTCAGTTTTGGATGCGTTTTGTTGGAGTACGTAACCTGGTTCCTTCTTGGGCTCGACGCTGTGGAGAACGCCTTCGCGAACAGCCGCTTGGAGACTGATATCAACGGAATCGAAGCCGATATCTTCTTCTCTATTCGAAACCAAGAGGCATTTCTTAAGGATGCAGTGGCAGATTGGATTCGGTACCTTCAAAGCCACCCGGCCTGTTCCTGGTACATCTTCGAGCTTCTCGAACTTATCAGAGACAGGATGCTCGAACCCGATTCCAACAAAAGGATTTCTTCGAGCAATCTGACGAAAGAAATGAGGAAGTTTCTCAAGACGTGCGAGACCCAGCCGAATTATTACCTGGGCACACTGAACAAGAACTCCGGATGAGAGGGCCAGCGTATTCGAGAACCCGACGTACCATGTAGAATGGACCTGTATTGAAGGCTGCGAATAACTCTCTCTATATGGAAGATGGCATGGAAACGATTGGGCGCATTGCAAATGGCGTCTTCTCGATTCTTGCGATGAGTGCAAGCCATCCAGTAGTCCTCATTGTCTATGTACAAGAAGTGGGATCTGGGAAAAGGTACGCCATTGTTTCATCTCTCCCAACGAAATCACCCTTCTGACTTAGTTGTTATAGTGCATTCTTGCGTTTCGTTCGATCGTGGCTAGATCGCCCTGGGTGTTAATAGTGGGTTAGCCGCTGTGGATGAGTTGGCGTAAAGGGTGTTCCTCACTGGTTTCATTGGCGCCGGCAACATAATGATGAACCGATTGGATATAGTCTGAAATAATCATTTAGAATGAAAACTGAAGACTTGAGGAGTCTTCCGATTCAGGAGGTTCTTACCTTGAGGTGATAATTTCCCTCCCCATACATGTCGTTCAGCGACGAGACCAGCCTTTGTGGATCGTTGTACGTGGATCGCATCACCTGCTGGTGTGCAAACTTAGGCGGACCTTTCTTAGGCTCCCCCATGTCTCATTCTTTCCTCGGGTGTAGGGCAGCCGTGACTATTTGGTTGGTTGTCGACGACGCGATGGAACTCGAGTTGCTGTCTGGTGGGAGCGACTCTTCACTGCGTTTTTGGCGAGATGTTCGTGACGTTTTCGCGACGTGTTTTCGCGCCCACGGCGAAGATAGGAGCAAGAAAGTGGAAAAAGGCCCAGACGAGCGGGGAAAGGTGACCCCAGAGACAAAAAACAGGCTCGGCTGCTCTGAGCCTCAGCAGATATTGCGGGCTAGGTCGCACATGCAGGTGACCATTATCGCAATTGGCCCCCTAGCCCTCTCGTGCATATTACTGCATGATGCAAGTGCGGACGGCCGAACAACACATACATGTACACTGCCTGCCGCTCCACCCCCTCGGCACGATCATGTCGAATGATGAGCGTCGACATCTGCAAGGACTGTCGCCGAGGGCCAATCGGTGCCGACACCGGCCCCTCTCGCCGGCTTGAGGGGGGAAACTGGAGCGTTGAAGGCAGACCAGCAGAGCCGGAGGCTATCAGCAAGGCAGCCGAAGGAAACAGGCTGGCGGGAGGGAGGGGTATTTGTAGGAGGGGGAGGGCTTAAATCTTGATTGATCTCCTGACTCCATTGCAGAAGTCTGACAATCGTTCTCGTAAGCATATTAATCTCTCAGCAACACCAGCGGTTTACTTCGCGCTTGGGGCGTATTGGTATTGGCACGAAATTCGCAACGAAGCTGAGAAACAGTAGATTACTCTATAACTGTACCAACTCCATGTCGAGACTCTCGCCAGTATAGTTGGTCTAGTTGTGCAAGAGCAGCACCAACAAATTCGCACGATGGACCTCTCATTTGAGGCGACAGAATGGTCCGAGAAGGATTTCAATTGCTTCAACCTAACAGAAAGGAAAGCAGTCGTCTTGAGGAGGCTTCAAAATGACCAGGTATGTACCAGGCAGCAAGATCTGTTGTATGCATGCTCATAGTTACGGCAACAGAGTGTTCACAGTCAGACGTTATACACAAAAGCAGACTGGGAAGACTGGTTTAGCGCAGTAAGCAACATTCTTTCTCTGATCTAAGGAAACATTTCTGACATCTCTGCAATAGGCACCTGGAATCTCCCCTGCCTGGGAGAAGCTCCAGCCGGGGCTCTATGTGGTGTGCGTAGGCTCCATACGAACCCAGAAGCTGGTTGATAGAGGCTAACGGTCGTATTCAGTATGTGCAGTAGATCTGCTCCTGCCAAGGAAGGACTACAGGCCTCTGTGGACTGTCTCCCTTTCACCAAAGGCACTTGGAGCAGGCTCACACGGGAACTTCACGTTCCATTGGAGGTCAAGCGAACGATCAATAGAGCCAGAACATGCTTTTCATCCCTACGGCAGTATGACGATGTTACGGGAAGACTCAAGATGGGTAAGTGGCCCGGAGATTCAAGGCGCAATTCCGTGGTTGCTAATACGACCAACAGCTTTCACGGCTCGCATGGCTACAACCTTATCGGATGACCTAGCAATGTCTACTACATACATTCCAAGCACCGGTTCCACCTTTGCCGTCTTCTACGGCTGCACCGAGATACAGATGGAGGACATCGAACTGAGGATAGAGAAAGCTGCAGAACAACTCCAACATCCTCTGCTGACCTCTGGCATCTTTGCGGAGCTAGAACGGAAGAGACTCGTCGAGGCCGTGGAGAAGATCCTGGACAACTTTTTCTTGCAGTCCGATGACCTCGAAACGACACAATGGGACCCTGACACCGGCATGGATGCCCAACAGACGCACAACTACCTGTCACTCTGCCTCAAGAGCCGACATCTGATTGGCCATATCGGAACAGTGAAGCGCCAGTTAAGCAAGCTCGTTGCCGAGATCGACGAAGTCACAGAGCAATTCAAGTCATTGAGTCCTGTGGATCAAAGGGAGGGCGACTCTGAGAGGCAGCAAACAGTGGCTCACGTTGGCCGCAAAATGAAGAAGAGAATCGAGGACATTATCCGCGAGTATGATGACAAGATTGATGAGTGCAACATGGTCATCTGCAATACCTCGCTCGCCATGCAGACGGTGAGTGATTTGATCATCCATCTACTCACGGCTCCGATGAACTGACAGAAGCAGGTATGGAATCACATCGCCAGGCAAGACTCTGCGGTCAACACGGAAATATCGAAGGGAAACATAGTCATAGCCAGAGATACGAGGCACGAAAGCGCGCAAATGAGGACGATTGCCATACTGACAATGATCTACCTGCCGCTGTCGAGCGTTGCTGTAAGTCAATGATGATGTCAGAGTTTGCTATTTGGCGTCGACGCTAACGACCGCAGGCCATCTTCTCCATGGACATGTTCAACTGGGAAGCAAAGGACGGCGAATCCATCGTGTCAAGGCACATCTGGCTCTTTGCTGCCCTGGCTGTCGGTCTCACGTTTCTCACTCTGCTCGCGTGGGTTTTGGGCACGCAGAGACAGCGGCAGTTGGCCAAGAAGTCGGACAAGTATTTCGAGTCGCTGCAGAGGCAGACCACGTTTGTCTGAGGC
>WIGN01000439.1:0-29033 GCA_014235955.1 Colletotrichum sojae
GCGGAGGAGAGATGAATACCCAACCGCGGATGAGTCGACGACTCGCCCGGGGCTCGGTAGATGAAATTCCAACGTGAATGACTCTCTATCGACACGCCTCGGCCGGATATTGGAGTCTCTGAGCACAGAGAAGATGCCTTACTGCGAACCAGTAAGAACCCCAGACGAGATGGTGTGTCCTGGCCACTGACAGAGGACAGTGCCCGCGCACTGGGTGGTTGTGAATTTCTGTTCCGGTGAAGTTGGTGCACGGTGAGCCGCTGAGGGTTCAAGGCGAATGTCCCTAGAGGCCTGGTCTAAACGTCGGCATCGCGCTTGCGATGATGCGTCACATACCCGCGGCAAATAGGTCCTCTCGACGCGATCGCCCCGTTGTGTCCGGGCATCCGCTTCCGGGTTCCTGCTCGTGAAGTTCTGAGACCTCCTTTCACTTTCACGTGTTCCGTCTTCTACACTAGGTGTGAGTCACCGCCATATGTTACTCTAATTAATATCCGTAGCAAAAGATCCGTGAAGCTAGTCGGCCTGCATGTTTGAGGACGCCTCTCGGGTACGTCTTCCATCGACTCATACGTGATCACACCCTCGTGGAAGCTTGGGTTGTGTTGTCGTGAGTGTCGTCGTGAGTCTGAGGTGTAGGTCTGCACAAAGATCTATTCTGCCGGATGAGGAGACAGATGTTGGGTATTGGGAGCTTGTGAAATTTCAAGGAGCCTTAGTTTGTGTTGGAAGACTCTCGATGCAGATAAACGAGGCCAAGTACGATACATGTCTTGAATATGCACGAACCCCAGTTGAGCCCTCCATGTCCCACCACGCTGGTTTCCCAAGTGCTGACTCTTGTCCCTGCTATCTCCGCCCAAGCTCGTGTACTCGGGTCTTCTTCCTGCCACAAGCGGTGACATGTGACAGATGCCGGTGTCGCCGGTCGTTCTTTGGCACTGGGAGTGAGAGGTTACGGAGCCCAGACTGGCTGGACTTCATATCGGCCGGAGTGCTCAAGTCCTCGCCGGAGCGCTCGCCGGAGCCCACGTCAATTGGAGTACTTCGAAAAGTGGGTGGGGGGGGGGGGGTCGCCCGGATAGCCAAAGGGAGTCGCCCGGATAGCCAAAGGGGGTCGCCCGAATAGTAAAACTCTAAAGGATAGAACTCCAATAGACGGTTCCATTCTTTAATACAACTGATCAACAAACACATACCCCCAAACAAGTATGCAATTCGTGGAACTCGTCGGGTTCAGATATGTGGAAGTCCTTTATTCCAAGCCTGCGAATGACTCCGTTGTTGGAATCGAGCGAGCAGCGAGTTTCAGGCCCGGCGTCTCATCTCGAACTGGGGCCGTTCCGGCCGGACCAGCTTGCCTCCCTTCTCGCAGTATTCTACCCTTGATAGCCGCCTAGAGATGACGGACGGCGGGAGCCTGCGGCCGGTCATATCTGCTGTGGCTAGGCCTTCCTGGGCCGATTGCAACAACGAGGCCAACGACGTCCCTCCTGCCCGGAGCTTTCCCCTCGACGTCCGGAAGCCAACCGACTTCTGTGCCAGCCGACTATTACCTGACAAGCATAGCTCTTGTTGTGACCCGTAGCGCGCCGTACATATTCGCGATTCCCAGCGTTGTAATCGTGGTTCCACTTTTGCAGAGTCACAGCTCTTTATAGATCTTTGAAGTCCGACACCATTAGGGACAACATTGGTTCGATGGTCTCTCACAATTACACCCACGAGGCAGGTCTGTCCACAAGATCCAAGCTCCAAGGAAGTTTGGCCACTTCCGCGAGACGCCACAGTCCAAAAACATGACCCCATCTCAAAAGCGGCATCATGACGCTCGTCATGAGCAACGGCAAAAATATAAAAAAAACACATACAACACCGGGGATTCCCCAGTCGTCACCGACCTGGGTACTAATCCGGCCCTTTCCAGCTTGACTATGGGAGAGCGGACGGGATCCCGTATTTTCTGGAAGGTATGGTCGTATGTGACAGCATGAGATGTCTGGTGGTACTATGAGGCCCTCGTGTGGTGGCTGGTCGTCGATGGAGGGGCTGGGAGCATGCCTGCCCCGAGCATGAGCCCGTGATCCGGAACCTGGGTGGTGAGAGGCGATGCCGGTACAAGAAGACGGCTCTTTTTTGAGAATAACTATAAGCCATAGTTGCTTACGTCTTCTGGCCGTCTCATGTTAAGCAGTCAACCCGCGGGATGAATGCACTTGCTTCATGCTTCTCTGTGGAGAGCCAAAGCTCCTCACAACCCAGTAACTTTTCTAACCATGCGCGAAGCCGAAGAGCAAAAGAAAGATAAAGTCAGTAGTGATGACCTCCTGGTCTGCCATCCTGTAGATACTCAAAACTCGCCATCACTTCCCACCTGCCTGCTCTCTCTCTCGTGTGCACTCAGCACCTAAAAACGAAAAGCCCTCAGCCGCAGCCCCGAATGTCGACACAAAGGGCAAAAAGATGGACGAACAGGGAATCGAACCCTGGACCACTCACATGCTAAGCGAGTATTATACCACTAAACCATTCGCCCAACATCGTGATCTAGCCCGGACTTGAACCGGAGACCTTCAGTGTGCTCAGCATCCGAGACGAGTCTCGGAAACTGTTAGACTGACGTGATAACCAACTACACCACCAGACCAGCTTGAATTGTTGAAACCGTGACGTCCAAAGTCCGCATCTGATTCAAGCGCGGTTGCGGGCGTCTGCGAGGCATGTCGGGGGAATCCGCATGCGGCGGAGTACCCTAGGGTTGCCGTTGCAGAATTTTTGGCTAGCCGCGGTCGAATTTTGCGCCGCTTGGCCAATGGGCAAATTGCACAAGACTTTGCAAGCCACGGATACGGACAAGACAATTTCGAATCCCTGTCTGGCGGCTCGAAAATTTTCAGTCAAGGGGGCGGGCTCCGCCTGGCCTCCGCTAGCGTCGGTAGTCTTGGGCCGAGGCCCCACAATTCGTCGGATTGCGACCCGCAAAGGTCGGTCCCGGCCCGCCCCGCTGTCCGGGGACATCGTTCCGCCAAGGCGAGACTTGACTCGCCTTCCGTCGTTGCGATGGCACAATGCAGGCACTGCCTACGTACGATAAAGAATGATTATTTCTGGGGGGTTCTTATTTCACACCCCTTATGTCTGTCACATCCCGTCTAGCTACATTACCCTAACCTCTGTCACTTCTGCCCGTCGTCCTTATGGCTTTGATCCGTCCCTAATACTTTTGTCTGTCATTATCACTTTGGTCCATGCTTACCCGCTATCACCTCTATCTGCTGTTATTGTATCTTATTGAGAGGATGTGGGATACTCGATCTAGGGGTGGGGAATAAGAGTACCCCTTTCTATCTGGTCTGAGGACGAAGAAAACCACGTAGTCATAAGATCGCCCGCAACAACGAGCACAATTCCTTCGGCCAACAGTTCCCAAGGCAGAAAGTCAGGCGCCAGCCCCCGCTACCAACCACAAATCTCCCCCTCGTACGACACCAACCTCCCCCCGTGCTTCTCCTTCGTAGACGTCCCGAACACCTTCATCATGCCGTCACAAGAGTCATCGAGCGCCACGGGTGCCTCCTGGAAGCCGAACGCGAGTGCGCCCGTGTTGCCGAGATCGGTCTGGACCCAGCCAGGGTTCATGATCCAGGCGTTCAGCCAGTCCTCCTCGGCGTTGATCCTCACCCCGAACCAGTTCAGGACCGCTTTCGACGGCCCGTAGGCACTGTTGTGCATGGGCAGCTGGTTTCTGTTCTGCACGTCAGCGTCCGCCGCCTGTGGTGCATCTACAACGGGGCTTACTCTATGAGGCCAGCGCTCGATCCCATAGGCACAAACATCGGCTTTCGATCCGACTTCTTGAGCAGAGGGCGCGTGGCCTGGAATAATGTCACGACGCCATACACGTTGGGCTGTATGTGGGCGTGCAGGTCGGAGATCTTGACCTCGGCGACGGAGGGCCAGATGTAGCACACGCCGGCGTTGGCGATGACGACGTCGAGGTGCTCGATGCCGTGGGATTCCCGAAGCTCCTTGACGGCGGCGTGGGCATCCTCCTCGACGCACGCGTCGATCTTGACCACGATCAGGCGGCTTCCCTCGGCCGTCGGCAGGTCTGAGAGGGCCTTGGAGGTTGTGTGCGCCGGGTCGCGGTTTCCGGCGATGACGATGTGGTTCGGGAGGGCGAGGTAGCGCTGCAAGAGGCCCTTGCCCAGGCCGCGGTTCGCGCCGGTGATGAGGACGGTGGTTGGAGACATGATGGTAACTGTGAGACAACAGGGGTTGGAGTTGTGCTGGGTTTGAGATGAAGACTGTCAACGACTGCCCCTGGTGTAAAGACTGGACGATGAGGACAAAGACCGGTTTTCTAAGGTGATTGTTTGTGTCTACTGCTGACATGAAGACATCTTCCTCCGCATTTCGGAAGCATATCTATCCACGGCGTCTTGATCCGAGCAAAGATAAAATGGATTTTGTCATGCTTAGCAAAGTAAGCCGGTTGCGGATATCGGAGTAAACTCCGCGACCTTCGTGACTGATGGTTGTATCGGAGGACCTCGCAAGCTTTCGGACCATGTCGGAATAAGGCCCCATGGGACTTTTGGTCGAGATGGTGAGCTGGAAGTAAGCTGGATTTGGAAGAAGTCTCGAGTGTACGTAAGCAACGACGTTATACAACGTTATACAACGTTAACCAACGCGAAATCACGTCATCGACTAGGCGAGTTGCACGAGCAAGAGATAATAAGCACGCGCTAGCTTGCGGAACCTAGCTAGTTGTGGACACTGAGGCCACTGACTTGGGTTTCTTCGTTGACATGCTCACTTCTTGTGAGCTGCTCGGCTAGGATGATGACGAAGTTGACGTGCGTGCGGAATCCGATGTAGTGGCTGACGAATGCTAGATGAGGAAGCAAAAAAAAAAAAAAAGTCAACACTTTGTAATTAAACAGATACACGTACAGGTCTATCGTAATCAACGCTCAGTAAACCCCGTCTTCGTCTTGCCCACGTTCCAGATGCCGTCGCATATCCAATCGCCGTCCTCCAAGGTCCATATAAAGTCCGGTATCCTGTCGAACCTCGACTGGTACCTGGTCGAGACGCCCATCCAAGACCAAAAGTCGTGCCACCGCATAGACATGGGCTTCTGGGACTTGTAACCCGTCGACGACGTCGGCGGCGCCACCTTGACCCCCGTCTCGTCGAAGCAGTCCGCCACCTTGAACCAGAGCTTCTCGTCCTTGAGCTGGTGGACGGCGATGGCGTCCTGTCCCACGATGGCGTGGTCGATGGAGTACGGGTGGGTGTTCTGCCTCGCCCACGCGTACTCGTCCTCGCGGGCGTCGTTGTCGTTATAGTCGAACTTCTCGGTGCCCCTGAAGTTGACGAAGTTTGCCCTCTCGTGGCCCTTCAGCATCAGCGTCGCGACGGCCATGTCCTCCCCCGTCACGACCTTGAACTTGCCCTGGAGCGACGACAGGAGTTCGACAATGTCCCACGTGACGGTGTACATGGCGCCGTGGGGGAACACCAGGTCCCAGTAGGGCGAGTAGTAGAGCTCCCCGATGACGGTCCTCTCCACGGTGCTCGTCAGCGTGCCGGTCTCGTTGCTCCTCGACAGCCGCGGGAGCAGGAACCTCTCCCAGAAGCCGCGGGCGTTCAGCCACAGGTCGGTGTCCATCTTGGACACGAATTCGTACTTGGGGCTGTGCGCCACCAGCCACTTGTAGAACTCAAGGGTCTTGATGGTGTTGGCGGTGATGTCATCTTCCGGGATGTGGTCGAGCACGATCAGGTCTCCGAAGGTGCGGTTCTCTTGCGACAAGATTCTGGTCCACTGGGGTCCGGGATTGGAGACGACGAAGCGTCCGTCGAAGGGGACGTCTTGGAATAGCTTCATCCAGGTGGACCGGATGATCATCCTCCGCTCGACATCCGAGGCGGTGGATATCACGGCGGCGAGCCACGGGGCTCGCTCCGCATGGTCGTCGACCTGTTCTGGTGGGTATCTTGGGGAGGGCGGGAAGGGCCGCAGGGGCTCCGCCAGCTCGGGCAGGGCGTCTATGACATCGCCGTGGACGACGAGCTTCGTAGTTGGGGCTTCGAAGGGGGCGTGATGGGCGGGTAGGGAATCACCCCGTGTGAGATGGATGGAGACGGCGACGAGGAAGATGAAACCGACGGCAAAGACACGGACGAACCTTCGCTGTAGCCACCAAGTCGAGGAGCTACAGAGCGTTGAAAGCAGCATCGGTGAGGTGGTCGAACTGGATGAGCCCATGTCGTCGTCGTCGTCGTCGTCGGCCGAGACGCAACGCAAGGCAGCGCAACCGCAGTGAGAAGTCGGAAATTGAGAAATCCGGGGTCTTAAGAGCCCCAGCTGTCAAAACAGCGGAGGGAAAAGTTTAAAGAAAGGTGAGACGAGATAGAGTAGGCTCCCCAAACCCGGGTGAGACGCAGAGACGAGGCACACATACACACGCACACGAGCAATCACTTTACTATGTATTAGACGAGCCACACATCAGGTGGGTAAAAGGGGAAACGATGAACCGCCAGTTGCCGCGGCGAGCAAAATGTCCCCAGGCTGGCAGGCAAATGAGATTCGATCCTACAGAGCTCGCCTGTCGATCGCGTCCCACTGGGATGACCGTCTGCCGCAGGCCTTGTTTACAACGGGTGGGCTGTGGCCCACAAAGTTTCTAGGCAGCCGACTTCCATGCGCCCAACCTTGGTTTGGTTCACATTCACCTGCGTCCATCCATGTCTGGCCATGCGGTACGGCTAAACGCAGAAGACCGCTCGTCAGTCGGGCGGGTTGCCAAGTAACACAGCCTGGAAGATTTTCTCCGATTTCAAGTCGCCCGGCCAATCAGCCCCGGCCAACAGTGTCACCTGTGAGGTTTCCCAAACAGGATACATACATGCATGCTATGAAGTAATTACTGCCATCAATTCTTTCTTTTCTTTTTTGCTTTTGCTTTTGAAAAGGGCTGCGGCAGGCCGCATGAGACGGGAGGGGGAAGGGGGGGGGAGAGTGTCTGATGGATGAGATCAGCCGTTTGGGAAGTGGCTTGGCTTTGGCTGGCTGTGGAGAAGGCATGCTGAGAACAGGCCATCGAGTGAGCAAAGCTCAGAGGCGGGAGCTCGATCCCCAAGGATGATGGGTCGTGAAAAGGAGAAAAGAAACGCTGCTCCGCCTTTGTAAGATGACTAGTAGCAAGGCCAAGGCGTACCATACAAAGGTTGGGACTTTGGTGTTGCTGTGCTGGCGGCGCTGACCGCAGTGGTTTGATTAGCCGCAGCCGCACTCGACTCGGGCAATTGAAGACAGCCTACTACTACCTAGCACTACCTAGGTACACTAGGTACATTAGGTAGTCGGGATCTGCCCGTCCTCCCGCCCTGCACTAGGCCCTAGCATCCTAGGTAGGCACTTAGTGTCACAGTGATACGGGTAGAGGCGCCGCAGGACACTAGGCCTATTCTGGACACCCAAGGTACACAACCTAGGCCCTACAGGCCAACCTTCAGTGCGTCACGCAGCAAGTGCAGAGTATTAGGCGCCTAATACTTTGTCAGCAATTATCGGAATCCCGGTATGGAGAGTGGAAGGGGCGATGCATATGCAGCTCGGGCATGCGTAGTAGCAGGGAAAGCAGGCTAGGCTACGACGCAAAACATCTTCTGATCCCAACCTTTTATTTTTAGTGTATCGACGACAATTATCTAGAATCCAGCTAGGAACCAACCTATGGACATGTTGCGAGTTCGGGTGTTGGGGACGCCACAGGTGAGATACACGTGCGCCAAGCCGAGACCAAACAAATGCCGACGATTGAAACGACGAGGACAACGTTATCCGGCGACGCGGGAATAACCCAGATGGGGAAGCAGGACTAAATACGAAATAGGTAAGCCAAACTCAACCTAAATATCCCCAGGAACCCCCAACCCCGGCCGGAGCGGGAGTTCCGCGCGCGATTCAGGGTTGGTTACGGCCGCCCGAGTTCCCCCCCCCCCCCCCCCCCCCCCCCCCCCCCCCCCCCCCCCGGATTGTCGGCAGCTGTACGACATTACACATTCCATCTCTCGCACGCCGTCTTTATTCTCCGCAATCTCCAGCGCGTCGCGGCCGAAATGCAGTGCTGCTGTTTGCGTCGATAACCGAATCCCGCCCGGGGGAGGGGCGGCCGGAGGACTGCCTCGGCCGTGACAGGGGACTCGGATTCGGATGAAAGGTGAGCGGGGAAGGAGCACGCCAGACCGGACCAACATGACATCACCACAACGCACTCGGTCTCCTTCTGAAACCGTGTCTCAACCACGCATTTCTTCACCCAAGACGCCCTTTTTCTTGGTGATCCCTCAAAATCAAAAACGAAGTTGCAGAATTCTGGGTAGGCTACGGATACACGCGTCGCGTCTCGTCTCGTCTCGTCTCGCGACTCCCCGCCACGGCGACATCAATTGACCGTCCTCCCCTCCCGACCGGCACCGCTATCCGACAGCCTCGAAACAGCCCCCCCAAAGATGGCTTGCTCCCTTGCAGGCAAGCTCCTGGCGGCCTTGGCTCTGTGCGCCAACGCCGTTGCCGCCCCGGCGGGAAACGGGCAGGTCGTCCTCGCGGCCGGTGCCGACTTGACTCGCGTCCATGAAGAGTACGTTCGCCCGTCTTTTCATTACCCCTCCGGTAACTAATGCGGCCCGCAGGTTGTCCCGGGCCCAGATCATCCCGACCGTCCTCGATGACTTCGAACCCATCCTGGGCCTGTCCGCCGAGTGGGATTCCTCCCACAGAGCCGACCTCGGCAACACCCTGAGCCCGGCCGACCTGCAGTCCGCGCCCTCGACCTCTCTGGTCAAGGGCTCCGCCCTGCCCGGCGTGCAGATCACGACCACCTACGTCCTGACCCTGACCGACCCGGACGCCCCGTCCCGCGACGACCCGAAGTGGTCCGAGTTCTGCCACTGGATCGCCACCGGCGTCTCGGCCTCCTCCGCCGGTGCCAAGCCCGCCGTCAAGGACGTCGTCGAGTACAAGCCCCCCGGCCCGCCTCCCCGTACCGGCAAGCACCGCTACGTCTTCGTCGTCTGGGTCCCCGCCAACGGGACGACGCAGGAACTGAACCTGTCAAGGCCCCAGGAGAGGAAGCATTGGGGTGGGGGGCAGGGACGCGGCGTAAGGAACTGGGCCAGAGAGAACGGACTTGTTCCCGTCGGTGAGTCGAGTCTACACCGTGACCTCTAGGTTGCCATTACGTTTTGATACTGACCTGCGCCTAGCGGCCAACTTCATATATGCGCAAAACGAAAAGCAGTAATGTTGTGTTAGTGTGTGTAGAGGGACATCTGTTTGGCTTTGATCGAATTTCACCATTCCCGTGCCTGACTCCGAAATGGACATGAGTACCTTGGCGTCCAGGAACGCCACTCGTTAATAGCATTTGAGAGTTGAGAATACGTTATTAGCCACACGACCTGGGCTAGGGGAACCTCTCTGGCCGGTGAGCCAGCAGCAGCAGCACCGGTCGCAGCGTGAAGGACGGGACGAACGAAAATTTTGACATCACGGCACGTAGTCAGTCATCTTGACATTAGAAAAAAAAGTAAAACGCCCAAAGACCTTGCTTGATACTCAGTAACACTGCTCCCGAACCTCTAGAGTAGACTAATATTACAAATATTTACACCGTTTGATCGTTTCTCATCGAAGTGGCAGGAGACTCGTCAGCCACCCATAATCCAAATAAAACATTTCCAGCAACTTTGTCGGCCGGTCAACCACATCGCGCATCCAACAAAACAATTTCGAGACTTGAAGATAAAAGCGTAAGACAGAAGTTTCGCAATCGGCCCGGTGTTCCGGTGCTCAATAGCATGAAACCGTGTTGGTTGATGTGATGTTCTCGTGTCGATCTTGCTGCACCTGCTTTCCTCTCGGGCACCAACTTTCACAGTCCACCCATGCTGCCCGTACTTCATGATTGTGATCTTGCTCACACTCCTTCCACCGCAGCCTCTACGGGGCCATTTGAGGTCTGTTTATGGCCTTAAACCCACGATACGCAGGCACACTAGGCACACCGGGCCCGGAATCTGCGCTGGCAGCCAGGCGAAAGGGACACTCCTGGGCCTCCGCAGCCGCTTCTGCCGTACGAGCACGCTTCGAGGGAGGCTCCTGGGTCTCTGCAGTCGCCTCTTCCATGTGCTCAGGGGTGCGCTTCTTGTTTTTGGGGACGAAGCTGCAGCTCTGCTTGGTATTGGTGCAGAAATCGCAGGGCTGGCCGGGCCCGCTGGTAATGCACGGCTTGTCCTTTTCCTTCCTGCAGAGACATCTTTCGCACTTGACCGCCTGTGACGTCCCGTTCTTCCTGCGTTTCTGGCTCCTTACGTGCTCCTTTATGGTCTTGAGCGAAACCAATTTTCCATCCGGCCCGTGGCTTTCTCGACACTTTTCGCAGAGACAAGGCTCCATGGAACCTTTGGACACCGAGGGAGCTTCGGGAGGCGGCAGCGATGTATCGGGACGGAGAGCTTCCAGCGTTTGTATTGCCACTTCAGCTAGGGCTTTCAGCTCCGCCTCCGGCCGTGGTGGAATGCGCCTGCACATCTCTGCCGCCGTGGCTAGGGCCATCAATCCTTCGCATTGGTTTGTCGTCGGCATTGCGATAGTAGCCCGCGGTGACGTCGGCAACCGCGAAGAAGTAGAAAGTCCCCCCTGATGAGAGGAGGAGCAAGCAGTATGAGGAGTTGGAAGGGGAGCCTGAGCTTCCATACTGATGCTGGATCCGACGAAAAGAAGCGGTTCTGGTGGAGCGAGATTGACTTTGATGGAAAGACGACCTTGTTGTTGTTGTGGTTGTTGTTGATCTTGTTGTTTTTGTGACGTTCTGTTAGAGCAAGAGGAGGAGAGATTGCTCAGCTTCATACAGATTTGGTACGACTTGGACTGGAAAGTAAGAGGAGAGGACAAAATATTGCGTGGCTCGACTGGCTTAAATACAAAAGGAAAGGAGGATGGAGATTGCTCGTCTGTGACTTGACTTGACGCTGAGAGGCATCTCCGGGAGGCATCTCCAGGAACGGAAAATGCAAAGGGGGCGTCGGGCTGAACGATAAACTTCGAGAAGGCGCTGTCAAGTGCAACTACCAACAAGTCCAACTGCTTTTCATGTTGCAAGAACCTTGGGGTCCCGATGGGGAAACACAGCTATCGGGATGCCACTAGACAACAGCTGGTAGAAATCCCATCTCCTTGATTCGGGCTTGCATGAGCTTCTCCGAAGTGATCTCCGGGAGCCAAAGTCACATGTATCTCCGTGATATCGACACCAATTACCAACTGGTATTCGGGTTCTAATTGCGGTTCGCTATTTTTTGGTCACAGTAATGAATTTTGGAGATTGGTGCCGCAGGAGGTTACTTTTTAATATTTTGCTCGTCTGTGACTTGTTCCTGGGAGATACATTTGGGACCGACAAAATGCAACATCCATGGATTCGTCTAAGCAACGTTCTACGCTTTATGCATGTAAAACTGAAGGAAGAACCAGATGTTTCTGGCCCTCGTCGGCGTCAAACTCTGGGAAGGCGTGTATGGCAATGCAATTTCCTCTCCGTGATGCTACGAGATCAGTTCCCCGTACTTTCCCAAAGGGACCTATCATTTCACATCCCCCGCTAGCTATTCTAACCTACCGTCTATCTAGTTCTAGTAAGTCACCACTACTATTATTACTGTTGCCCGTCATCGTCGCTGTTGCCCGTCATCGTCGCTGTTGCCCGTCATCGTCGCTGTTGCCCGTTACCGTTGCTGTCGTCCGTTACTGTCGCTATTGTCTATCATTGTTGCTATTGTCTGTTACTATCGCTATTATCTATCATCGTCGCTGTCGTCTGTTGTAGTCCGTCGTCGTCGCTACTGTATACCAGACCTCGGACGCTGGGCAATAGGGATAGAGGCCCACCGCAGTTACCGGAGCGAAAGGTTTAGGTGGCTAATGTGTGGCGTTTTAGGCTCGACTAATCCGCGAGGGCCTTCCATGTAATTATCTGAATAGCACTGGGCCTGGTGCCTCCGATCCTACATCATCACTCTATTTCTCACGCGGACAAACACACCACCACATTGCCATCAGGTATTTCTTACAACCATCGCCATCAGCAGTCGGAATTCCGGTAATCAACCACAATAGCCGCTATGTTTCCCAAGTTTCTCGACCTTCCTGCGGAGCTGCAGAATATGATATGGGAAATGGCCATCCGGTCAAACAAACCCGGTGCTCACTTTTTCACAATACGCAACGGCCCCAGAGCAGTGTACCCGATCTGGGGCCCCCCCATCTGGGGCATCGGCGGACCAATTAGGGTTGCGCCGCCGGTATCACCCTCCGTCAGCGACCCGGCCCGCGGCCTTGGGACGACAGTCAGCCATCCCCCTTCGAATGTCATTAGTAACCCGTCAGCCTATGCCATCGACTCCGGCCTCTGGACTGCTTGCAGAAACTCGAGATCAATCATGAAAGGTTGGATGAACAGTACATTGAACGACATTCTTCGGGATCTTGGACTGATTGTTGGAGGGGTGGATTTCGCGGAATTCGATACCCCGTGCTCGATGACCCGTTCCGGCAATCGAACATACGTTGTCTTCCACCGCAAGGACCTATTCTTCTTCCAACAAGAGAATGACGAAAGTCTCGACTGGCAGCCCAATCTTTGGCACTGGTTCTCGTTGATGTCTTCAAGATACTTGACTTACGACTTCTTGGCGAACTGGGCGTTCGAATTCGACGAAACCTGGGCTTTCGACATGCAAGTACAGAACCTGTGGGATGTGGCTCAGGAGAACAATCATCGCGGCCTTTTTCTACGAATGCTGATAATACAACACCAACGTTTCCAAGTGGGAGTTTTCAACTTGCTATGGCCACAATTTCATCATTCCGGACCTTTCAAACCTCAAGTCTGGAACCTTTACTTGCTAGACTCTGCTGTTCAACTAGGGCCCGACATCAACACCGAGAAGAAGGAGACGTTTCAAGGCAACGGCTGCAAATATGTCGTGTGTCAAGAGTCGGACGTCGATATGTCTTCTGGGAACTACAGCGTATTCGATTTTATGAAGAGGATTGACTCCTGGATTGCGGCACACTCCCCAATTGTGGCACCCCTTCATGGACCTGTGGAACCGTACATCAAGGTTTTGGCCCGCTTGAATGGAAAAAGAAATTCTTAGGTGGTCTGCATATGTTGTAGGCCCCCCCCCCCCCGTGTATTCAATATTGGGGAACGAGCATCGGCCTGTGTAGAAAGATGGAGCATCGAAGAATCATGATTCGGGGGACGTAGCGTCTTTTCGGTACCAGCGGAATTGCAGTTCTCTCGCAGCGAATTTGGACGCTTCTGGGACGTGTGAACCGGACCAGGAGAAAAATTGCAACTTGTGACATGCTGGATGATGACGGGTGAGCAGCTAACGTGAAGAATATTGTACCTTCAAGTCGACCGAATACCGAGGTGATGATGGATGATAGGGATGCCTAGCGGGGAGCAACTTCATTCATAACCAGACAGACGCCCAAGAGACTCACCCTATAACAACGCGTCAACAACTTGGTCAGAGGCTCGACAGAATAGATGGATAAAAACGTCGTAGCAGCGACGCACTGGGTTGACAACACCACCTCTCCGGCCTAATCGGGCAAGCCCAGCCGGCGCCGAGCCCCGCATGGCCGATCACCCCGCGCCTGTGTCATCTCCAAGAGCGGGGGAGGGGGGAGCACGCGGACTGCACGACGTCTTTCCGGGTTCGACCTCGACTTCAACCTGCCTTTGCAATGAATTTTTTTGCTTCATTAGACTGTAAACTCGAGCCGGCATTTGAACCCGAAACACAGCATTACGACGTTTCAGACACACTCACAAGCATAGTCCCGCCAAGCTGAAGGCCTAAACACTCTCGTTCCCTCGACGCTTCATCACCATCGACAACACCAGGATCACCGACCTCCACCCGCACAAACCATGGACGAAAGAGCCCGCATCCCAGTGACCCTCCCAGTGCCCTCCCCGACCCCAAGCTACTGGCACGATCCCCCAAGCCGCCTCGCAGCCCACACTTCCGGCACCTTCCCCTCGAGGACAGAGACCCTGATTATAGGCAGCGGCATAACCGGCGCCGCCGTCGCTCACTTCCTCCTCTCCTCCTCGGCGTCCCCCCCGGACATCACCATGCTCGAAGCCCGCACCGTGACCTCAGGCGCGACGGGCCGCAACGGTGGCCACACCAAAGCCGCATCCTACCGCTCCTTCCTCCACCACGCCTCTGTCCTCGGCACGCAGGCAGCCTGCACCATAGCCCGCCTCGAGCTCTCCAACATCCGCGCGGTGCACGCCTACGCCGCCGCTCACATCCCGGACGCCGAGAGCAGGCCGTGCCGGACCGTCGATGCCATTTACGACCCGGAGCAGTGGACCGCGGCGAAGGAGGCCGTGCGGGCGATGCGGGATGCGATGCCGGGCGAGGACGCGTCTGATTACGAGTTCTACGACGCCGAGGAGATGCGCGAGCGCTTCCACGTCCACAGCGACGGACTGTGCGGTGGGATCGGGTACGAGGCCGGCAGCATCTCCGCGTACCGGTTCACGACCGGCGTGCTGGAGTCGTGCCTGGCCAAGGGGATGAGGCTCTTCACGCAGACCCCGGCCGCGAAGCTTCGCAACCAGGCCGGCGAGCATCGATGGCTGGTCGACACGCCAAAAGGCACCGTCGCGGCCCGGAGGGTCGTGCTCGCGACCAACGGCTACACCGCATTCCTCCACCAACGGTTCCAAGGCGCCATCGTGCCGCTGCGGGGCCAGGTAACAGCTCACCGCCCCGGCTCCAACATACCTCCCTCCGGCCTCGACACGACCTACAGCTTCATATACGAGGGCGGCTACGAGTACATGATCCCCAGACCTCCGGGCACCGCCTTTGCAGGCGACATCGTCATCGGCGGCGGGCTGGCCCGCGCCGCGGACGGGGGGCTGGACGAGTACGGCACGACGGATGACTCGCATCTGAACGGCGACATCAGCCCATATTTGCATGAGACGACGTCCCGATACTTTGGCCCGGGCTGGGGCGTGGACGACCCGGCTGGACGAGTTCGCGCCGAGTGGACGGGCATCATGGGCTTCAGCCCGGACGGGTTCCCATTCGTTGGGCCGGTGCCGGGAGAGGAGGATCTGTGGGCTTGCGCGGCTTTCCAGGGTCACGGAATGGTCATGTGCTGGGTGTGCGGGAAGGCTTTGGCTGCGATGCTCGAGGGTCGCGATGGGGAAGAACTGAAGAGCTGGTTTCCCGATGCGTTCAGAGTCACGGGTGAGAGGCTTGGCTCGAGGTTCAAAGGGAGGCTCAACCACACGACGGCGACGGCGAGATCCGCCGGCGCGGCTTGAGACACACATAGGTACACACGCACACGAAGAGGTAAGACACGGTGACGCCCGGTGACACGGCCAACCTGCTCGTTGCGGCTGGAATAAAGTTCCGATCGCGTCAAGCGTCAGCCTTGGCTGTTTAGCTTAACCATTCCCTCGGAATCTGTTCGTGACAAGAGGCCCACCCCGTTGTGGCGGTGAAGGGTGAAAGAAGACGGAAAGACAAGTTAGGTAGGAAAAGGAAAATGGCGCGTTGCCCCCACCTGAAGGGCGAGCGGGAAAAGACGAGGCAATGCGTGTGGTTGGTCGGCTCTTGGGTCGGCAGGCCGGCGGAAACGAGGGTTGCTTGCCGCCACACCTCCAGAATGGCCCGTTGCGGATGCGGTCCGTCCGGGAAAGAATACACCATTTGCTGGCGGACCGAGTGGCTGCTGGTTCGATGCCGGCTGACCGCATTCCTCGCGTCACCCTCACCCATCTTGCTGCGCTGCCGCTGCGTGGTGGGGTGTCATATGTCGACGACCTGACGGTCTGCGTCTCCAACATGGACGCCTATAAATGGAGCAACCCGACGCAGCGGCAAGGGCGGGAGGGAATCTGGCCAACGGGTTTGGCACGGTACGCCCCGTATCACTTGCAGGCGCCAGGCCCCCGATGGACCACTCGGTCGGTGTCTCGGAGTGACGTTCTCGGGACTGATAAACGCTGTTGGGACACTGGGATCTAAGGAACGGGAGCGGCGGTGGGTTTGGGGGACAAAGACGCCAGCCACAAGCGGCCGATGACAATCAAGCCACCACTTTCGCTGGTCTGGCGGATAGCGCACCGCGGACTGGATGAATCAAGCCAGAGCCACGGAGGAGAGCCATTACTTCTCGGCAGGCGGTGGTGGTTTGAGCCACTTTAGGATGTTAGCTCTGGCTTTGTGCACGAAGGCCGCGGAGGCTGAAGACCGGGCCCCGTCGTTTGACATCGTCCGGCTCGACTGCCCTGGAATCCACCTAGAAGACCATCATGCTAGCGAAGCTCGTAATTGTCATCATAGGCAGAGGACGAATGTGACCTCGAAGGCAGCCATGGCCTCATCTTTTGCCCCAAGCATCAAGTAGCCGAAGATGGACGCATTGTGGCAGGTCTCCAAGGCGCGCTAGGGCGCCAGCATGTCGGGCTCGAATGGCCACAGGCCGGGCAATGTCGGTTTGCGGCACCACATGCGATCCACTATCGTAGGAACTTCGAGTCGAATGGGATGGGAAACCCCCAGCAACTATTAGTACACTACATACTGCAGCCTGCAGGAAAAGACACACCTGGGTCCAGCGAACATGCAGAAAGCAATCCGACAGAGGGGATACTGGCCCGCAGCTGCAGGCACAGCACCAAGTCCACCAATAAACCCTCGATTGGGTGGGCGCGCTCATGTCGGAATGCGGTGAGCATCAAGGACAGAGCGCCAGCTGCGTCTGCGGCGTGATGTTATCGCTGTCGTGTCCAGCGTCAGATATGCAGTCGAGGCTTGGAAAACGACGATCGTAACCATCATTGAGTCATGCATGCACAGGCATGAGTGCGCTGGTGCTCGAAGCGGCCGTAATGAAGGCGAAAACGAGAAAACATGTTCTTGCTTGCCAACCTCATCGGTGGGTGAGGACCTGTGCCCGGCACACAGGCAACTACACAGCTGGACGCGGGGTCGAAGAGAGCAAGAGGGTTGGAGAGGGGGGGGGGGGGGTCCCGCCGACCGGTGGCCCTTCTCGAGGGGGACTATTATTTCACGCCCCCCAAGCTGAATATCCCACATCCCACAAGCAGCAGTAAGGACGGCGACGGACGACGATAACGGACGACAACGACAATGACGGACGACATCAACAGTAGCATACTGGAAGTAAATAGTAGTAGGTTAGAATAGCCAGAGGGGATGTGAAATGCTCAGCCTGGGGGTGTTGGAATAATAGCTCCCTTCTCGAGAGACGATTCCATGCTGCTAGCGCAAGCCGGCGGCGAAGATCCCTGTCGCGTCTAGCTTAGCATCTACTAACCTAGTCGACCGGTATTCGTCCATCTAGGGAATGGCACCGGTGATTGGCAGCTCGGCGGTGCGCGAAGGTAGATCGCAAAGTGGTGTTTTTTTGGAATCCGTAGAAGCCGGTCTGGCAGGAATGCGGTTGGCAGGCATCAAGCGAGATGCGACCCTGATGGCCAGAGACGACGAAGAGAGCATATGCACCCCAGCTGCGGGCGTCCTTACCGCTTGCTGCTCTTGTTGCAAGTACAGAGGTATCGTCGTTTTGTGGTTCGTCGACTGGCCAAAGGCGCAACGAAGTTTGTCCGGTTTCCTAGACGGTTCTGAGTTCTGACGACTCCAGAATTGGATGAATGTCTCTCCATGTCGTCTAGAGATTCGATGAGTTAAGCTCCTATCGTTTCGCCTTTCGAAGGGGAATCAGCTGGGGAAAGGGGAAAGGGGAAAGAGCATTTTCCTGATCGAATTGCCCATGCGATGACGGTAGGACACTATTACATAGTGACATGGCTTTAGTTGACGCAAAGACCACCGCACTAGAGCTCTGGGGACAAAGTAGACGGCACTCCTTCGGTGATGAACGGAGATGAATTCGTGATCTCCCACCGTTCATGGGACGGACTCGAACGAGACGACGGGATCTGCAGAGACGTTATTTCCGGTGCCAGGAGCGAGCCGTTCGCTCCGGGCGACAGATGGTTGTGCGGTCGACGCAGCGGGCTGCCATCAGAACCGGAACGGGAATCGGGGTTGTGCGGGACACTGGAGATTGGGGGCCAATAGTGTCGCCGCCGGCAGAAAAGACCTGGCAGTGACACCAATTATCGGCTCAAGGTTGCCTGCCATTGGGCGACCAGACGAGGCGAGACGAGACGATGCTCCCTTGGTCGGTCGATGCCACGATGGTAGGGTGGGTGGATGAATGACACGGGCAGGCCAGTTTGATTGATGGTGGTGGTCGCATCCATGAGCCATGGGCCATAGGCCACACGGGGTCGTGGATCCGGGAGGTCGCACCCGAGCGTGGTATCATGTATGAGGTATCTGACGGGTTGGAGTAATGCGATGGAATGACAATCGCATGCATGGGATGAGCAACGTGCGGGAATCCACGACGTGACCGTGTGTGTATGACAGCATCCATGGCTGGCTTGCTGCATGCTCGCCTTGCAACTCGCCCGCCTTTCCGCGCTTCGGATTTTATAGCAGTAAGTTAGTTGCCTGCCTATCCCAAGAAGTGGTGTGATGTACCTACAAGGGACAAATGAACTGAACCAAGCGATGTGAGGAACGTCGACGGCACCATTCGGAGGCTAGACTGTTTCAACTGCCGGCCGGCGGATGACAAATGGCGTGGAATCTGCAAGAGAAGGACTTTTGTCAGGAACGAACGAACGAGGGAGCGAACAGGCGGCTAAGATGATGTTGACCTCGAGGAAGTATCCGGGGGGGGAGTCTTGATTACGGGCTGTTCCTCTTGCTCGGCTCCAGCGTTGCTTTCCCCTGGTCGGGCAGAGTCAACCCGCCCTTCGCTGTGAGCAGCAGCAAGCTTCAAACGTCAATTCAGAAGTGACTCCGGGATGCCAGACTGTCGAGGCCGTCAATGGATAGCGGGAACCCAGAGTACCTGACTGTACCTCGACATTCTTGGGTGATACAAGACCCCTTGCGTTCTTGAGCCCTTGCTAAAAAAGCTTCCTCCCGGCCCAGCGTGCCATTCCTTTGGGAACATCCACAATGATGGCTTGGACCCCTGGCAGACGTGCCCTGGTGCGTACCTATGCACTTCAATGGAAGGACAGCGCTGTAGCCAGTGGGCACCTTGACACCGTCGAGACTCGAACAACCCTCTTTTCATTCGGGGCCAGTTCAGAGGGGCTGATGCGCGGGGCGCTAGGAGTGAGACAGCAGAGACTCATGCTTCCCCTAAGAAGGACTTTTTCGCTGGCAGAGCTTCAGTGCGTCAGTAAGGTATTGATAAGTAGCTTCCCAGTTGGCATCAACCTCGGCTTGACCTCATTGAGTATCCCAGAGTCGACGGCCCTGCCAGCCAAGGCTTCACACATCTGTGCTGCAGCCCCCAGTGGATACTGGATACTGGATACTGGAT
Organism: Colletotrichum sojae; assembly: GCA_014235955.1. Lineage (NCBI taxonomy): Eukaryota > Fungi > Ascomycota > Sordariomycetes > Glomerellales > Glomerellaceae > Colletotrichum > Colletotrichum sojae. The sequence continues at coordinate 19,565 of WIGN01000439.1, forward strand.
ACTGGACACTGGAGGCTGGAGGCTGGAGCGACAAGTTCAAATCCCGAAAATGTTGCTCCACTCTTTTGGCAACGTTTTCTCCCCTGTCCAAGTCGAAGGAAAACGCCGTTGTGTATGTTGTTGTTGATCTATTGGCGGCTAAACACTTTGCACCACCGGCATGCAACAGCGGACATGCTGGATGGACCTCGTGAAAACCGACAAGGAATGGAAGGTGTCGCCTGTGTCGCTCAGCAGAACGCCTCAGGTCTCGCATATTCTCCGAACGCAACCTCCCGCGTCGTCGGGTGACAATCAGCCGTGAGCCTGACTGCTCGTCTGACTCGAGGCTGAGAGCCTGAGAGGTGAGGAAGGACTCGGGAGTTGTCACACATCGTTATGGTTCAGGGGACTCTGGCGTGGGCTGCTGAGATGTGCTCGACGTTGTTGCCGAATCGACAAATGGCAAGACGAAAACCGTTGCTTAACTCAGACCGTAATTGCTCAAGGTTTTTTTGTGATATCTGACAAAGATTCGGCCGGCTGCTGGAGTAGGAGAAGCACCCAAGGCCCCGAGCCGCGGACGAGGGGCAGCCCGGGTCCAGTGGCATGGATGTGGGTTTCTCGTCAACACCCGTCCGTGACCGCTTCTCGGGAGCCAAGACCGTTCATGCCCTGCTCATCGATACGCGCCCAGCTTTTGCGACCTGCAGCCGCGAGGGCAAGCAAGTCAAGAGTGAGAAGTGAGGCTTCAGGTCCCTGCGATTGCCCCGATGCCGAGCTGCGCCCGCTGCGTGTCACTGCCAACTGGGGGGTTGCCCTGCCTCACGTGCATATGTTGGGCTGGGCCGGAGGCGGACACGGGCGTCGAGGGTGACACTGACAAGCTGTCGGAAGGCGATCCCACGGTTGCTGGCGTTGAAACGATGTTGCTTTTGGCTCGTCCTTTTTTTGTGCTCGGTATCTCGTGGGCAGAGCACGACATGACATGGACTGTCGCATGTCGCACGCACCTTGAGGGGATGAACGGTCCGGTAACGCCATTCAGGGTTTCGATTTCGGCATCGATCGATCCAGAGCGTCGTCCTGTGCCGAGTGCCCTGGTGGGTAGGCAAGAATAGTAACGATAGCATCGCGGGGAAACAATATAAACATGGCAGCACAGTTTTGACTCGACCTACACTCTCGGGACATGCCCTATCTTGTTGCCCCACGATGCGAACGGGGCTGAAGGGAACGTAGTGTTGGTAAAATTAATATACCAGCGGGATAGCGTAGACTGGACATGGGTCCATCGGGTCTCGCGATATGTCACGGCTTTCAGGCCGAAGAGCCGCAGCAGGCGGCGGCGGGCAGCATTCAGTTTCGACTTTCGACCGAGCTTCGGGGCACCGTGCTCCTGTTCCAGCTTCCATCCCAGGTTTTCAGAGAATAAGGTATCCTTTCTGGCCTGGTGTTCTCCTTTCCAGGGCCGGCATGATTGGATCATTCCGCCGGGCTGTCGCTACGGCGTGTTGCAGGTTCACAGCGCACCCATCCCGGCAGCTTGGGTCGAGACCGGTTAGAGTTTCCGCAGGCGGTGCTCCGCGGATTCTCTCGCTCACGGTTGCCTGATGCCCGGGGGACTCGCGGTTGCTGACGAGGGACGTAGGATGAAGGAAGGAGGATGGAAGATGGAAAAGATGAAGTTTTTTTTTCTCTTGAGGTAGTGATCCTGCGTAGGCAGTTGCCGCGCTCTATCCGTATAGAGTAGAAAATGTGAAGCGAGGCAAGTGAGGGAAGGCACGACGGGATGGGGTGCCGTGTTACATAAGCACGTACAGGCAGAAGTAAGTATCTTGCCTGCCGGAAAATCTCGGTAAATACTTGTGAGCTTGTGCTTTTACCTTCTTTGCCAGGCACATGACATGCTGCAGTAATACTCTGCCCCTATGTAGCTTGGCATCTATCGTAGGTAGAGCTCGCGCTGAAGCGTAGCGGGTGCTCTTTCGATTGCTAACTTACACTTCAGCATGAGGTGGCCCTAGTGGGCACGTCCAGGGCCGTGTTTCGAGTGCTGAACAAAATAATGGCTACCGCCCCGTTGGGACACAGGACCACCACGGCCAGATGCACTGGACTACCTACCTTACCTACACTGGCCTACTGTCGCCTCCCGACACCCCCGAGAAGAAGCTCATCAGTGTCTCTCTTTCCCCACAAACGACATACACCATCCAATTTGAGGTGGCTTTCTGTGTGCGCTAGGTCTAATGAGGTAGGTAGGTAAGAGACAGCAGCTACAATACTCCAGCTTGGCTCTGATTACGCACTCTTCGTCTTGGCCCAGCTGGCATCTGTCTCTTCTTCCTTCCATCACTGTGTTTACCACCTACATGTAATGTTGAACGGGATACGCACACGCAGCACTCTGATGGCAAACGGTCGTCATCTCCACCGTCCGGACAAGAAAGAAAGATAGGTAGCCATTGACAGGCGCTGGCTGACTCGTCCTGCTTCGACGGCACCGCGGCCACGGTCACAGCCCTAAGGCAAGCCATGTCTGCCAGCGCATCCCGTCAGGTCTTCTCAGACCGCATCTCGGGCACCTGGGCAGGGATGCGGCTTCGCAAGACGTGCCGACTTCCCACCCTACCATGGTATCCGTACGTGAGTACCTCTATCACCTATTGCCAAGTTGGTGAGCTACTTATCCGTAGTTCCCTTGGGTTCCCGGCGCTGAAGAAGGTCTCGCCTCTTCTCCTGCGTCTCCTTATTACCTTAGCCAGAGTGACCCTCTCCACCCTCGCTGCGACTCTCCATTTCTAACCCCTCCTCTGAGCAGACAGAGCCTTCTCTTTTCTCTATCTACATTGTGGCTTCAAACAAGTACCGCCGAGAAGTCACAGACATAAATCCACAAGTCTGTCAATCTTAGAGTCCATCCTGGCCCCGAATCACAAGGGCCGGTACTTCCGAGTCTACCGTATCACACACGGCACAACGACGATGTCACAGACGAGACAGAGACAGAGTAAGAATACAAGCCACCTGCCCAGGAAGACCAGGTCCCTCCCCTCCCGCTACTGATGCAGGTAGCGTAGGTAAGGTAACCTACAGGCTACATACCTACACTAGTACCTACCTTCACGGATAGGCTGTACGGAGCACTAGGTAGCGTGCAATGTAGTGTACCAGCGAGCATCCTCGGTACGGATACATGGCACACTAATGTACTGGACCAGGGAGCGCAGTAGTGCCGCCTAGCATTCCCCCCTCCTCCTCCCCTCCTCTGGCCGCAAAGCAGATGTACCTCCTGGCTTGTACCCGGTCCTGCCCAATGACAAGTCGGCATCACCACCTTGGTTCCTCTCTCCCGGGTCCCCACGTCGTCAGGTTTGACCCGACAGTTTGTTCAGAAGGATTCCTCCCCCTCCCTCCGACCCCGACGCCCTCGTCCTTCTCCCGCTGCCCGCACTAGGTACTGCTGCGCGCAGCCACCCCACTGACAGGAGCACCGTACGCTGCATGCTAGGTACCTACGCCGGGGCTGTCCACTGGGGGCCCTCTGTCGCCCTGTCCTGTCCTATCCTGTGCACCGTGCCCTTGTCCTCCAGGTCTTCTCTTGTCCTCACCTGCTTCTTGCAGCGCTGCGCGGCATCTGGGTCCAGGAGCCACTCGAGAGCTGACCAGACGCGCACAGCGGACTTTCCTCCGCCGTCTGGACACAAAAGCTGCTGCAATGTGAGGCGCCGAATTGAGCGGCAAGCAAACCGCTTATTACTGTACATAGTAGCAGTTGAGGTGATGGAAAGCTAAGCACATCCAACTGTCCGCCACCACACCTAGGTACCTAAGTATGGAGCTATACACCTCGATACCTCAGTACCTCGAGTGCACATGCGCTCAGGTACGGTACTTGACGCAACTCTCAAGTCTCAACCGCCATTTCCCACCCAAGTACCCCGACCAAATGTATCCTCACCACTTGCCATCTTACCCATTGTACTTCTCCTTGGGTTCTCGCCGGGCCCAGACAGAAGAAAGAGGAGGGGAAGGACCACAGCGACCCGTGCAGGGAGGGGGCTTAAGCGTATCATAGGAGTGTACCTACTGAAGGCACCTGGACCTTGTCTACCACCCACATTACCTTACACTACATAGCATTACTCCCATATCCAGCATCCATCCACCAGCCATCCATCCATTCCTCGGTGCTTCCATCATCCATCTATCTATCCATGTCCATACTATGTACTATGTAGCCTGCCCCCAAGGTACTTACTTGCCCTCGCGAATTCGAGCCGACTTGACACACATACATAACCACGCCTTCTTCACGTCCGTTCGTCTTTGATCGTCGAGATTCAGAGACAGACAAGGCAGACTGGCTGACAGATCTGCTTGGGAGAACAAGCCGTTGTTGTCCTCCCCTCCCCTCCCCGCACCCAAGACGCCGGCACGGCATCCAGTGTCTTGATTCATCACCCATCCGATCGACCTTCCACGCCTTCCAACGTTGGCCACGCACATCAAGACAACGAGCATCAGTCGAATCCGAGAAGAGATTGTGGTCCACTCTGGTCTCCAGCACGTTGCTGTTTCTACTGACCTGGGTTGATGTTCCCAGAGCATCAGCATCACCGCCTATCAAACTTCAGCCTCCTGGCCCGTTTGGCCCTGCCTCGTCTACGCGGCAGCACTAAAGGCACCTACCTGCTGAGAACTGCCTACAGGTTGTTCTTGCTATCCCTCGCCGGTACGTACCGCGTGCGACGTCCTTTATTGTCACTTGTGTTTGGTACCTACTCTACTTGTCTGCGAAACCCTTTCCTTGTCCGCGATGCGCTTGGCTTTGGGCCATCCCCATGACGGTCATGGTTGGCGCCGGCGCCGCCACCGCCGCCAAACACCACCACCACAACCATCATCATCTAACACCACCATATCCTTTCGTTCTTAATACGGGCTGAGTCCCCTCCCTCCGTGGCAAGAGAGAGGTGTGCCAGGGAGAGACCTTCCCCCCCCCCCCCCCCCCCCCAAAAAAAAAAAAAAAAGAAGTCTAATCGAACATTGATCCGCTTCTTCGATGCTTCTCCTGGCCGCTCGCGGTCGCGTTTCTCCTTGATACACAAGAAAGCAGCGTACCTTCACATCCACGCCTACCAAACCACCTGCCTCCACCAAATAAACCCTCGCCGTTGTCTCGGGTCCCTCCTCGACCTAGTTGTCGCTCCAGTTTATTTTAATTTTCCCTTTTCTTCGTCAAAAGTCATTCTTTCCCCCTCCCCCTCCTCCTGTCTGCTTTCTGGCCCCTTCTCTGCCGAGGACGAGAGGCAAACACGCGCACACACATTCTTGTCATTCGTTATCGGGTCCCCCTTCTCTCACCCCTCCAGGTCGACGTTTTCGTCCAACTCTTTTCCTTATTCAGCTCTTACCCACAAGCGGCTCGCCCGCTTCCCGTGCCGCTTCGGGGGTTTTCTATTTTTTCTGACGATTGGCATCGGAAAGCGCCAGTGCCCATCAGAGACGTCATCGCCGGCATTCAGATCTTGGTGCAGGAGTGGTCCCTGATCTTTTTTTTTTTTTTTTAACTCGTTGGGGGGGGAGTGTTGTTGAAATCTCTTTACCACCCCTCTTGAAGTTGGACCCCTCCTCCTAACACCTTAAGGAGCCAAGGCCTTTGAAACTGCCTCGCATCGACCTCGCGCGTCGCGGCACTCTTTGCGCCGACCTCTCGGGTCGCCAAACGACTCTCCCTCGCCGACGTCAAAGTTCAATTCCTGGATTTGGAACACCACCGCCCTCCCCGGACTCGCTTGAATGAGTCTGCCAGCCTCGAGTAATCGCCGCCGCTGCTGATGCACAATGAACTCGCCTCCGAATTCATTCCGCCAAATACCCCCAACGAACGTTGCGACACATCCCGCCTCGGTTTTCACCACCGCCTCGGAAGAAAATCCCGAAAAACGGCGCAAGATCGACGGGGCTCCTTCGCCCGTGGATTATGCCGCGCCCGCCATGTCGCCACCCAGCTCTACCGATACCGCCATCACAGTCGGTTCTCACAATGACGAGGGCCGAGAGACGGAGAGTTTGTCCGAGAGTGTGCTCGAGCACATGTACGAACACCGTCTGCGTTACCACGCCTACCGCGCAGGGAAATATGCTTTCCCAAACGACCTTGTCGAGCAGGACCGCGATTTTATGAAGCACTTAATCAGCAACCTACTGTGCGACAGGTGGTACCTGTCCCCCGTCGACGACGTGCTGGCAAGAGGCGGAGAAGTCCTTGATCTGGGTATGTTTGAGCCTGGCCGTCATGTGCTTGCCGTTTATACACTTTCGGTCAAGGACGCTTGCTAATTGCGATTTGCGTAGGCACTGGGCCCGGCCATTGGGTTCTCGAAGGTGGGCAGTTTATGGTTTTCTCTTATCTTATCCATTCCTCTGCCCTCGTCATGTAGGAGCACCACGACTAACGCAACTTGTCGAAGTGGCCGAATACTTTCCCGAGGCAACATTCCTCGGCATCGATCTGTCTCCCATTCAACCTACCGAGGTTCCCCCAAATGTGCACTTCATGGTCGATGATTTCGAGCATGAGAACGGATGGGCCCTGGACGAGGGAACATACGACTTTATCCACCTTCGTCACACACTTCATTCCGTTCGCGACCGCCCGGAGCTCATGGAAAGGGCATACAAGTCGGTCTTCCCAAAAGATACTGCTGTACCCTGTTCGATTCTGAGACTAATACCATGAAAGGCATCTGAAACCTGGCGGCTGGTTCGAGATCCAAGAGCTCGAGTTTGCACCCCTGTGCGACGATGGGACGACCCCTGAAGGAGACGGCTACGGCTTCCGTGTATTCACAAACTACCTGGAGGCGGGCATGAGGGCTTTGGGCTCCGAAATGCACGGCATCCGCTATGCCGCGAACGAAATGTGGGCTGCCGGATTCGAGAACGTCGTCGAGGACAGGAGGAAATGCCCTATTGGCGATTGGGCAGCCAAGCCCGAGCTGCGACAGGCTGGTGCCTTGATGCAGAGGGCAATCGAAGATGGCCTCAAGGGGCTTGCGACGCGGCCGTTCCGGGCACTTAACTGGACCGAGGTACAGATCGAGATCTTCCTCATGAACGTGAGACCACACGTTGCGGAAAAGTCATTCCACGCCTACCTGAACCACCGTACCGTATACGGACAAAAGCCATTGAACGGCTGAAGAAACCACGGAGGGACAGACGCCACCACATACGGACGAGCTTATGCAGAATAGCCTGTGCTTGGGGCACTTTGATTTTCGACTTTCCCGGGACTGGACGCTCCTTCTCCCATGACTTTCTAGCTTGTCACGCGGGTGTATCTGGCGGCATTGCATTGGTTCTTCGGCTGGCGGGCTGGTATCATCGCACAACGGGCACTTCAGCGGCCTGAGTGGGTGAGCCACGGGTTTCGGCGGATCGCGGCGGCATTTTCGGTCCTTCAGCATCTTACGGCTCTATTTTTCTGGGCTGCAGCGGGGCGACGGTGGAGTTTTTTCATCTGTTTTCTTTTTCATCTCTTTCCATCTTCTTCACAGAAGTCATGAGGTTATGAGGACTATGGCGGCTTCATTGACATGTTTTGCATGGCTCGGTTCGTCCGAGTTGGGAGTACTTTACGTTTCCAAAAGAAAGTCGGAAGACTCAAGGGCTTTTAGGCCCGGGAAAAGGGCGGTATGAGACCAGAAGAGTCAGGTCGATGATGGCTTTTTGGTGTTAGAAGAATGCCAACTAACCAACAACTTCCGCTGCAATGGGAGAGAATCATCATCGCAACCCGACGGTCATGCGGTATAGTCGGCTCACTGACGGCTATGAGCGGCAAAACCGACTTGAATCAATACAATCAATCAATCGTGTTGTCGACAGAGTAGTCAGACCTAAAACAAAGTGAAAGCCAAGCCCAACAACCTTCATCAATTTGCTCTGCAGATCTAGAAAAACACCAGGCAATTCTGCAGAAGGAACCCAATAACTAACCAGCGACCTGTTAAGCTCAGGCCAGCCAAATAGGCTCGGTCACCAGAACTTTATCGCTGTCGCAGCAAGCCTTGTCTGCAAAAGAGAGCCAGCCAGCCACACACACACACACACACACACACACACACACACGCATCACAAAGTAAAAACTGAGTGAGTGTCCCTGAATGAAGATGAACCAAAAGAATTGACCAGCCTGGGGGTCGAACCCAGAATCTCCTGATTACACGATCCCGGGGAAGGCGAGTCGTAGTCAGACGCCTTGCCATTGGGCCAACCGGCCGGATTGTTGATCCGAGAGGGAACAGCTAGTGATGCTGCTCCAGAGCGTTGTTGGGCTACAAGGAGGTCGTGGCTTGAGATGGAAGACCCATCCGAGAGAAATTTTCTGTACCCTCGCTACGGGGGCCACATCCCGTCCCCCACTATCCCGCTAGCAAAAGATTGAGAAGGCGGTTCTTGCCAGAAAGTCCCAGGTCATGGGTGTGTGATATCTAATATGTTGTTGCTTCTAGGCGTTGTCGAGAAGTTTCTGCCTTGTTCCGACGGCTGTGTTGGTGGTCCCGAGGCCTACGGTGCCAGCTAGTTATTCCCAATGAGCAGAACGCATCACGACACTGTCAAACTCTAAGCCATTCGCTGCTGCAATGGAAGGAGCAAAATGAGTAGAAAGTGTGTCTGCTGGTAGAATGCTTCGACATGTGCTTTTGAGGCTCTCTGGAGAGGCCAAGTACCTGCTCCAAGCCCCCGTGGAATTGACATCGCACGTACGAGTTTTAGGGTGGTAAAGCCAGGAACGCCGGATAATCGGACTTGGCGCCGTTCTTCCACGTAGACAACACAAAACCAGAAGTGCTCCCGTTGCAAACGATACATGGGTTCTCAGCTATCTCTTTTTATGACGCAAGTATCCCAGCAGACCGAGGACAAGATGTGACAGTAGCAGTATCCTTCTCTCAGAGGCATCTGATGCAGTTAGATTGAAGCGCTCGGCGAGTGGTAGTCGAGTCTTTTGTCTCGCGGCTAACAACAACCAGTCTTAATCTAACTAATCAGGTTAACTTGGCCCTGGCTAACTGGATCACTAGAGGCTGGATCCAATCTCTGCGAATAGGCTTTACGCCCAAAGTCGTGGATGATTCTTCTAGATGGTTCTGGGCTCGAAACTCAGCTTTTCAGTTGGTGTACACAACAACGACGTGATATTTTGACAGAAGTAATATTTGGACTAGCCTAGCAGCCTAATAAGAATGTAACTTAACAAGTAGGTGGTGAGACAGTGTTCTAGAGTCTACGGAGCTAAGTAAAATTAGCCCCCCTTAGTTTGTTTTTGTTTTGTTTGTTTGTTTTATATTTAACGCCGTGGCGGCGAGGGCGCAGCCGCCCTTGCGGCAGACCTCCCGGGGGGTATGAGGCGTGGAGAGCCGCGGGCTCGGGCCATCTACTCTAGGTACAGATCCCTCCCCAGCGTCCTCCAAGT
>WIGN01000440.1:0-29001 GCA_014235955.1 Colletotrichum sojae
GGTGGGTGGGGGGGGGGGGGGGGGGGTGTGGGCGGGGGGGGGGGTGGGGGGGGGGGGGTTGGTGGGTGGGGGGGGGGGGGGGGGGGGGGGGGGGGGGGGGGGGGGGGGGGGGGGGGGCGTGCTGGACTTGTTTCCAGTTGTCAAGATTCAGAAGTGTTGCTCGCTGACGGGGGGGCGGTCCCAAGGGGGGCTTGGGGGGGCGGTGGTGGTTGTGCGCTTCGTGTCAGAAGTGTAGCAGGAGGTCCCAGAATGTGGGGGCGTAAGCTGGAAAGGGGAAACAAGGGGGCGGGAAGCTTGTTGCAGATCGACCAAAGGCCAGACAGGCGAAGTCGCTGAGCTTCAGGGTTGACCTGACCTGACTTAGCCTATGCGCTAAGGTGCCCCGGTCGGACGGTTGGCCCCTTCCTTCCCTGCATGAGCTTTGTTTCTAAACGGACTCTGCGGGATGGGGTGTCAGGCTGTGTAGGAGAGAGGTGAGGGACGGGGATATTGATCAGGTGTATGTACTGTGTACTATGAAGAACCTAGGTCCAGCAAGTTAGGTGGATATGAGAGAGAAAGAGAGCGAGATAATAGGGAGAGAGGAAAGAGAATGTAAACTGGGAAAAAAGGTTTCGGAACCGAGAAAGAAGTCCCGTTAGAGTTAACATTAAGAAAAAAGGGGATGGCTATCCGTAAATGCATGCAACTTGGGAAGTTGTCTCGTCTGTTCTCCATTTCCAACCCTTCTCCGGTGGAACTGAGTGCCTCCTGTCGAAGGGGGTGGGACTGGAAGCGATGCGGTTCGAGGATCACTGGGAACAAAGTTGCCCGGAATAGATGCTACCGCGATTGTCAAGGAAACTTGAGACGAGCACCGCAGCCGGATTCGCGCCGGGGGTGGCGGCCATCTGAGCCCGACTCCATGGATCGTGGATGGCGGCAGAAGAACTCCGCGCTGTAATAGTCTTCCCGCCGAGTATCCATGTGGCCCCCTTCTCAAGTACAGCCATGGAACGCGCGTGTCTTTACAAATGTTACTCGCCATAGACTTTGCTCGGCTCTTCCTTCCCGGTGAGAACCACAGTACTTGGGTACGAAAAGGTGTCATCTTGACTTACTGTGCTGTGAATGGCATCCGGAGGTACTACAGAAGTTCCTAACCTTAACCCTATTGCTCCTCCGGCCATTGTGGCCCACATATCGGAGGCCGCTCCGGAAAGTCAAGTGGGTCATCTTCCGGGCCTCCGGGAACGGGCGCCAAGTTGCCAATCTTTATTCATCTTGTCAACGACGAGCCCCTGAATTCTTCTTCTCCAAAACACCCCCCCTCTTACGGAACTGGTCCGCGACGCTCTCCATCTCCACGGCCGGGAACCTTGGGTCCTTCTGCCACGGTAGGAAATCGCTGCTCGCGACCATCCACCTCAGCACCACGCCCTCCATCCGCCGCCTCACGTCCTGGTACCCGGCGACCTCGGCGAGGTTGTGCAGCTCCCCGGGGTCGCCCTCGCGGTCGTACAGCTCCGCCGGCTCGTACAGCCGGTATACGAACGTCCACCGCTTGTCGCGGCACGCCACGCTCTTGCCCACGATCGACGTGTCCTCGTGCTGCAGCGCCGCCTTGATGTCGTACGGATACGGCGCCTGCTCCAGCAGCGGCTCCTCGGTAACGAGAAACCCGCCTTCTGTGAACGCGTACTCCTTGTGCCCCAGCGCCTGCCCCGTCTCGGCGTCTTTGCCCGCCCCTGTCAAGATCTCTGCCAACGACCGTCCGCAGTGTGGGAAATGCTCGCCTATCCCTGCGAGCTGTAGCACCGTCGGCACGAGGTCCACCATCTCAGCCATCTCGCCATACACCACACCCTGCGGCAAGCCCGCGCCGCCGACAATCAACGGCTCGTGGGCCAGCGAGTCCGACAGGCCCGACGGCCACTTCTCGATCATCCCGTGGTCGCCGAGGTACTCGCCGTGGTCCGTGAAGAAGAGCGTGACGGTCGAGTCCCAGTGGCCCAGCGCCTTGGCGCGCTCGACGACGCGCCCGAACTGGTCGTCCAGCCGCGAGATCATGCCGTAGTACGTCGCCGTCACCTCGGCCCAGATCTCGGGCGTCGCGCGGTGCGTGCCGTAGCGCTCGCGGTTGAGCTTCATGTAGCGGGGCTCGTAGCCGGTCTGCCGGGGGTTGTGTGTAAGCTCGTGATGCCTGGTCTCGATTTCTCATTCCAACGTTACCTTTTCCTCGGGACTGGTGGGCTTGCCCATCTCACCGCGGTCGTACATGGAAAAGTACGGCTCCTCCACCTGGAAAGGGCAGTGCGGGAAGATGAGCGGCATGAACAGCACCCACGGCTTGTCCCTGGGCGGACACTCGAGCCACTTCAGCGCGCCCCGGACGACAGCATCGTCATAATCCATAGCCTCGTTCGGGTTCCTCAGCCCCTTGTAGAACAACCTCTTCCAAATGTCCTCCTTGTCCTCGGGCTCCGCCTTTTGCCCGCCGGCGAAGCGCGGCACGAACTCGGGCGTCTCGAGGAAACCGTACTCGTCCAGCGACAGCTCCGTCACCGTCGGCGCGAAGGTGTCCCCCCGCGGCGCGAGGCACGCCACGTGGTAACCTCCCTTCTCCTTCAGGGACCGGAACAGGTTCGGCTCCCACGGCTTGATGAGGTTCTCGAGCGAGCGGTGGCCCGAGACGTGCGGGTAGTTGCCCGTGAACATGCTGCAGCGCGACTGCGTGCACACCGAGGCCTGGACGAAGCAGTTTGTGAACCGCGTGCCCTCGGCCGCGAACCTGTCAATGTTGGGCGTCTTGACGATCTGGGGGAGCGTGTTAGAGCCGCCGTATCGGACATCCCACGGGCCCGAGAGGACTTGCCTTGTTGCCGTTGCAACCCAGCGAGTCGTAGCGGAGCTGGTCCGGCATGAAGATGATGAAGTTGGGCTTGTCCACCTTGAGCCCGCTGGGCTTGGGCGGCAGCTCATAGGGAGGATGGACTACGGGAGGCGGGGTCATGTCGACGGCGAGGTTACTATAGGTCTTCTGGTCCAAAAGGGAGATAGTCCATCGCCATCATGAGAATAACCGCGGGAGGGACTGCCCTAGATATAGGGGCGCGCGCCGACAGCGATTTGACTCTGCCCATCTCCAGGACTGCGACAGATGGAATCCACAGTCGACCTCAATCGTGAAATACGACTGGCCGAGGCCTCGTTCGACAAGGCCATGCGCAGGATTGCATCGTGCGGCCGACACCCGGGGCTCATACCCGGCGAGATCCGCCGACGGTGGGGCAGAAAGATGGGCCTGAGAAGATCCGCACCTGATGCTCTCAGCCAGTCGACCACATCAAGGTTTCATTCACGATTGACGATCTCTCGTCGATAAGATGGGAAGCCCGTGCCGATATGTCACCTCTTGGGTCCGCGGATCACCTGAGTAATAAAAACACAGCTTTGAGCAGACTTCCAGAAGACGGGCTGTTGCTTTCCTAAACCACCACTCTATCCTCCACACGTGACTTCGCTTGCACGATATCATGCGCCTATTCGCGCTACGATCATCGAAGCAACAACCTGCCAAGTACGACGAACTAACTAACCGCCGAATTCGGGGACGTGTCTGCTCGTCACCAATGGGAAGCAAGGGGCCAAAGAGGTGGTACGAGAAAGGTGGAATTATAGAGCATTAGAATATACAAGTCTTCTACAACCCGACGTTCGCCTTCACCACACGGTGATTCCCGTCTTTCACACCACGGAACAGGCCTCCCGGGGTAGTCGTTAAGTTTATATACGTAAGTTTTTGCGCCCAGAGCCGTATCCAAGAAAAAAAGAAAAGTCCGATACACGATCAACTCCGCAAAACGCTGGCCGGTCCGCCAGGTGCGGATCGTGCATTGAATTCAAATCGTTGGTGCGCAGGGTATAAGTGTGTGTGTCGTTGAACGCCATGCCATGTCGAGAAAAAATGCGGAATGGTTTGTACAGCTGGAACCGATCTGTACATGGGGTTTGGTTGTTCGTCCGGGCTGAGAGGACTGCTTAAAGCTGTAATTCCGGATGCTTAGTTGAAACGCTCCTTCTCGCGCAGGCCGCCGATCGAGTCCATGTCGACAGAGTAAAATTGCGACTTGCTGTCCTTCTCGTACGCGGGCAGCTGCTCATCGCGGACGGGCTCGAGGCCGACGGAGCCGCCGTCGCCGACGCGGACGACCAGAACACGGCCGCTCTTGGGACGGCCGCCCTCGTCCTGCTCATCGGGGAAAGTGATGTGGATCTCGGGGACGTTGTCGGGAGAGTGGGGAGCGGAGTGGGGGTTCTGGAGCATCGGCGAGCGGCCGTCCTGGCCGATGTACAGGACGCTTGACCGGCCATCCTGGCTGGTCTGGATGGTGAGGTTGTGGTGGTTTCTGCCGCCCTTGACTTCTTGATAGGGAGGGAGCATCTCGTCCTGCAATCTTTGTTGCCTGCGCAGGCGGCGCATGAGGAAGAGTGTGGAAACAAGGAGAAGGGCGAAGAAGATGAGGGCGAGAACGACGATCATGAGGTTGAGCATGTCGCCGCTGTCGGTGTCGTCGCCGCGGCGGACAACGATGTGGGAATCGCTCCGGCGGACAACGGGAGAGTTGCGGGTAATGAGGTTCTGGATGGAAGGCATTGTATCGGTGGTTCGGTACGGTGGCCGGTGTGGCTATTACTGAATATCGTTGGTGGGGTTGAGGTGAGCGGTATTCGAGGTAATTATTAACGAGTGGACAGCTACACGGAGGAAAGTTCGTTAGCATCGCGCAGGGAGTGTTTGGTGCCGTAGGCGTCCATGTTTGTTTGAGGGTCCGACGGTCGTCAAGACATTCTGATGCATTGTCAGGCAACACAAAGGGGACCCAGATGCGAGTCTCCCTTCCAGCCAGCAAACGCAACCACACGAACATGGGGCCAGAGCAGAACGGGAGGCGGTTTCGACGTACGTAAGGGATCAAGTCCTCTCTTGGCGGGCCGTTAAGAATTGTCGTAAAGAATGCACTTGTCTCTCGTGTCGTGATGTATTTTTGGATTGTTGGATGATGATTTTCGGATTTGGAGGATAGTAGCGGATATAACGATTGGACGGAAGACAGCCGAGTGAGTGAAAGCTGGAATTCCAAAGGGACGACGATATTAGGGAATGACTGTAATGGTGTACTAAGGTACGGGTAGAGAGCGAGCGACAACCAACGGTCCTGCAACGTACAGCAAGGACGACGACAATTGAACAAAGTTGTTGAAGAAGAAGGAAGGGAAAGAAGAGAAGAAGAAATCCAGAAGGGAACGAGGAGGGATATGTCCTGGAAATGAACGACAGGGGTGTGCTGTGTGTGTGCCCGTGTCCGGGTGTGTGTGTGTGTGTGTTTAGCCAGGCCCAGAGCTGTGCGGTGTGCAAGTTGGCGGTGCTGGCGCTCTGCCCGGGTGCTCTAGGACTGGGAATCGGGACTGGGGCGCCGGCCGGGCATTGGACGAAAGGCAGGAACGAACGATGGAGCCATTCCTTTTTGGAGGCAGGCACCGTCCACTTCTAGGATTGAAGCACCGGGGGTTGGTCAGGGACACTGGAGCACTGGAGCAATAATGCAGCGGTGCCTGCATTGGATCCAATCTGGGCTGCATCCTGCCTGCACAGCGAGCACGCACACAAGGCGGCAAGGCAAGGAAGGAAGACATCACACCAACAACAACAACTTTTGAAAAGTACCAGGTAGTAGTAATAGGATACCTACCTAGGTACGGATAGGCCACAGAGGAATTCCTCCACTCTCCCGTCCTCGTCCTCATCCTTCCGGTGCTCCTCTTCATCGACAGCGCCTCCTTCAGAGGTCCTCTCCGATTCCCTCTTCTTGCTTGCTTGAATACACAGTCCGTCCACTCGGTTACCACCCACCACGGATACGCATCGAGGTACACTATCTATGGTTATACCACGTACTAGTACCTAAAGAAGCAGACAAATCAGTAGTGCATCCAAGGTAGCTTAGGTATATCGACCATCGTAGATAGTGTACCTGGCCATCGGCGGGTGTGGAACCGCCCAGCACCCAGACGGGTCTTTTTCTCCATTCTGTCCAGCACAGCCCATGGAGTGATTTTGGTTGGAATGCAACGCTCCCAAGATTGAAGCGCATCTGACAGGCAGGAGCGATTCGTCAACGGGCGGCTGCAATTTCCGCCATTGGCCAATGGCTGCAGCCTGTTCCTGAGAATAGCGGGCCCGCCACGGGAGCCGCCACGAAACGGCGCCGGCTATTGGGCGGCCGTTGGCCGTTTCCGAACTAAGCTCATTGACCCCCCCTCGTCCTTCCCTCCTTCCCCCTGCAGGGAAACCCCTGTCCTCAGAGCTCGTGTGCAAGAGTGCGCCTTCCCACCCTGCCAGCCTGGCTTATGCTTCTCAGTGCTCTGTGCTCTCAGCTCCAGGCTCCCGACATCAGTGGCTCTTGCCTTCCAGCGCCAGTGACGACAATCTGGGACTCCCCTTTTCTGTGCAATCTGGACCTCGCAAATCAGCATCCACAGCGACCATCTCCTTTGTGGAGCCCCTTCCATTCTGCGCCTGCTAGCGTCGTGATGACATCCCTTTCGAGAAGGCACGAAGGTAAGCACCAAACAAACAAATCCAAAAGGAGCACGGCAATAATACTCTAATGCCACGGCTACCATACCAACACCTTCTTCCCTCAGCCATTATCCATGGACCATGGATTCTAAAAGCACCAACCACGTGCCAAACCACTTTCAATTCTCAATTCTCTCGCACTCTGCAGACTGCCAATCCTGACCCCTTGGGCCTCGAGTCCTTGCGCCGAGCTTGCTTCCCAAGTTCCCCTGCCTGCCGTCCCACAGTCCACTCCTCGTTCCTCGCGTAGCCTCGCATCGACTCGCCTCACCTCAAAATCCTCTCGCTTCCTTCCCCTTTGCCATGCTGCATCGGGGGACCGTGGAATCGTGGCATCAGTCAGATAATACCCGCCTACCACCTTGTGTGAGCAAAGACACCACACGCTCCCCTCTACATTGCGCTGGCGCTTATCACTGACCCTCCATCTCGACCAAAGTTCGTTCATTGCCAAACCTCTCTTGACAGGACAGTCGACCGCGACAGTCTATCACCTGCGGGTTGCATGAATTGACAAACTGACTGCTGACTGCTGTCTGCCCGCCTCATCCGTCCCCCTGGTCTTGGTGTCTTGGAGGGCCTACAATGCATACGTCAAATCAGGTTTGCCCAAGGGCACGCCCCCTTCTAGAAGGAAGACCTTGCTTAGGTGCTCTTCATCTCCCTTCTTCGGTCCTCCCACCTTTTGCCGCCGGCCAGTAGCCACCTTCCGTTGCCAGAAATAGCTTCACCGAACCTCCTCTTGTGGAGCACGGTCCACTGCTCGACTCCAGCAAAAAGAGCCTGTCGGGCCACGTCCCTCGTTGCCCTACGCACGAAATTACGGCACGCGAATGGGCAGGTCTGGGCACCCCGACGACGCCTTCGGCAGCCGTTGATGCTCGCGATTCTTGCAGCACATTTCGACATTACTACTACATACTCTGACCGGGCTGCCGCGATCTAAGTATGGCCTTGTCGTCCGGCTCCGCCTCCCGGCTCCTCTTGTCGCAGATCGCCCTCTTTGGGAAGATTCTCGAGATTTGCTGCATTTGCTAACCCTGAGCCCGAGAGACAGGCGAGGCCTTTTCATCTCTCATTACCGATCGTCGTGGACAGTCCGACGTTGCATTGACGTTGTGTTCTGCGAGCTCAATATCTTTCCCTTCATCTGAACCACCCATGTCGGTCGGTCCGATGCTACTTTGGCCCGAGCCACCACTCATTTCCCCGATTTTGCCGAATTTGGCAACCGTGCGATGAGGCGCAAGCCACTTGCGGCGCCAATATGTGGCGTTCAAATCGGTCAATCTCTCGGCCCGACAGAAGCGGCACCGGAGGAGAAGGCTACCGGACTCCCAATAAATCCACTCGGAAATAATGGGGCTCCGGATCCGGCCTATGTCGGACCCCCGCACAAGCTTCGCCCGGCATCGATCCCGAAAGGTCCCACTTCGCCCCGGGTCATCGCCGTGCACCAAATCTACTGCCGCCGTTCTCTCATCGACAGGCTCGAAGAATGACGCTTGGAGGCAATTTCATCTGAAGAAAGAAAGGATCGCGTTCACGTCTCGGGCGGGTGCGTCATCGTGCGCCCCATTCAAAGCTCTTATAATTCTTCAGCCAGGGGGAATGACGCCAGCGGAACTGCCCACGTCTACGACTGAGCTACAGAGAAGGAGGCTCTTTTTCTCGCACTGACGTGGCAATGATGACTGCTTCGCCGACGAGGCATACGAGCGGCAAGCTAGCGCGGCCAATCACACCGAGGCGCGGCCAAGGGCGGTGAGGTTGCGTTGCGGAAGAGTCACGCATGCATGGGCTGCAGGCTGCAGCTCGGGAAAACGAGACGTTATCGTTGATCATCGTATGCATCATGCCCGACATTTCAAACACCAAGGCCAGGTTGGTTCACGGGTACGTTAGGTCAAACATGCCGTGCTGGCCTCAGCGAGGCAACCAGCTTGAGTCACTGAAAGACTGAGCGGGACGCTGCAACACTGTCATGAACACTGAAGGCTCACATATATCGAGAATACACTTGCGAACCGCCTTCACCCTGCCTTTCCATGATGTGGAAAAGACGTGGCCACGGGTTTCGGCTCACGAAGCATCAGTGGTTGCTGCATGGGTTCCCACGAATGCAGCCACCCGTTGCCATGCTTCAAGAACACCGCACCGGCCGTCAAGGTCCCGGCGTAGATCTCGGTCTCATGCTCTGACCTCAGCAAAACGAGGCGGTGTGGCAGTCTTCAGCGTTCATGCGAGTGCAACAGCAGGGGGGAAGATGTTTGAGTAGCTTGTCTTTCCAAGTGGCGGCTCTTGGGGATCACTGGCGGTGGCGGTTGAAAGCTATTCGGCTCCATCGACATCACACGACAGTCACCGACCGCAAGATCGAGATGCCGGTGCCCAGATGTGTCTCAGTACAGTTGCTAGCAAGTGCATTGTTGAGATCCGAGCCCGGTTAGACTGCGTCGAAAAAGCAAACGTCAAGCGGTAAGCCTCGGTCAGAATGATGCTTTGCCTTTGGCAAGAGACAGGATCGAAGTGGAGCCTTGTGAGAGAGGATTGACGTGGACTAAGCTGTACTCAGCTATCTGAATACGCACCAGACTGGCACTTCGCTAGGTACGCAGCAACACAATATTGTCAACGAAACTCCACAGTCTGTTGCATGGTATATCAAGCTGAGTCTGCGGCGAATCGCCCGCGAAGCTCCAAAAGCAGACGATTGTGCAGCGACAGTGCAATTCCCGTGGCAAACCAGCTTGACCCAGCCATGTTGGTCTCGGTGTAGTTTTGCTGAACGCGGGGCGTGCACTTCTTTCGCTCGTATCGTTGCTTTGCTCATCTTATTAGAGTTGGGGCGTACTCCAAGTTTGCGGCATCGACTGCGGCGCCTCGAGGCGCCGGAGGCATCGGAGGCAGAGCCAAACGACTGCACCCGCATGGCTGGCCGGCAAGGCGGCCAAGCCATGGGACCAGCAAAACCAGATTACTATTGTATTCCGGCCACTTTGAGGCGAGCAACATGCCTTTGGGTCGCACGGCATGAAGGAGAAGCACGGACAAGTGCTCCATACGTGGGCAATGGAGAGCCGTCAGCCCCCACGAGAATGCATATGCCTGGCATCCGCGAAAGTGATTGGAGACAAGTCATCCAGCGCAAAGTGACAATACGTTCCAAATGCCCACGCAAGACCACGTAGACGCAGCAGGATGAAGGATCGCCACGCCCCCAGCCCTAAAAGCCGGACATTGACGGCTTACGGAACGAACGTGATGGAGGGTTGGGTTGGGCGATCCTTCCCTACACCACAAGACGTTAATAAACTACTCCTAGCGAGCGATCATCCAATGAAGTCCCACCCGGGACCACCAGGGAAAAGCGTCGGCGGAACAGACCGTCTGGAATGATGACTGGCCCCTTTTCACCAGCAAAAGTTGTGTTGAAACACTGAAACATGGAACGACATGTCCTTCCCCGCCTGCGTGGGTCTCGATCCGGGGTCGAATTTCGGGTCGGGCTTTGGGGGATTCCTAGGGGAAAGGAGAAAGTCGCTCCAAGTTTCAAAGGAAAACCCGTAAGCCCGAATAGAGGAAAACGTCGCCTACCTCAGCTCTTTCAACGTAGCCGACAGGTCTTCAAGGGGTCGTTCGCCCAGGGTCAAGCAGAACAGAACAGGGCAGCACAGCGCATCGCATCGCCATGCGGCATACGCTGGTCTCTTGGGGGCGGTGTTAGACAGTGACGTCGCAACCTAGGCGATGACCGACGCACGACACCGCACTGCACAGCTCAGCGAGCGAAAGAACCGTCAACGGGAGGCGACAGCAGCTAGCTGCAAGCTCACGAATAGACGGCATGAGGCCTACGTCCTACGTACTATATATGTGTACAACAGAGTACCATTGGAGACTGCGAAACATGTCAGTCCCGACCAAGAGGGCCATCCACACCAAGACCATGGTTTCCGCTCAGCATTTGCTTGGCTTTTTGACGTCCTTGAGGGGGGTGGAGGGGCCGCTCCAGACGCAGTGCGACGCTGAGGGAGATGCTCGTTAGAGACGAACGCTAGTAGGGCGGGGAGGGTGGGATAAGCCTGGCAACTCATCCGTGACAGTCCACTATGGTACTCTGGTACCATGGTATACCATGGTATCCGTAGTAAGGAGTTGAATTGCCGGACTAGACCAGCTTTTTGAGTTGAGAAACTGACGCGCCTGGCTGATGTAGGTTTGACAGGGCGCGTGATGGGACGGGAGAAGCTCAGGGTCGAGACGGTCCTGTGGGCCGGTTTGCATCTGGGTGGAGAGGAGACGTTGAACGACATCTGGTGTACCTTGCCTTGCGTGCCGGCGCGGAGACAGCGACATTACAGCATTCCACGATAGGCCCTCATGTCTAAATATTGCGCCCGCGTTCCTCGAGGGCTGCTATTACTACCGACTATGTAGTAAAAAGACGTGGGGACGACGAGGGTTCGAGGTCGTTTGGTTTCCTCCCTTTCTTAACGCTTGTCTTATTGACAATGTTAAGAAATTGCGCCGACGCAGCGACAAACGCCGATTGCTCAACACCCTGCCGGAGGGTCAGTGTTAATTCAACCATGCGCTTAAGAGATGGGCTTGTCCAAGGAGATGAGCGAGAGCGGAGGATGAATATCGACACGATCACCTGTTCTTATTCCCTTCAATTAACCCGTTCCTATTTTCCGTCTTGTCCAATCCCCCTGTTCTTCACGACCATCAACTATCGCTAGCGCAAGTACTTCCGTTACCTTGGGCTTGATATGGACAACATTGTCATTCAATGTACTCACGTCCGCCAAAATGTCTTTGGCTCCCTCCCCAGAGAGACGGGGTTAGACTGAGCACACTTTGAGTGGCACGGGCGCAACATGGGACAAGCGGCAGCTTTCCTGATTGCAGAGTCCGAGTCGCCCATGTTCGATATTGGTCACTGTTCTTGGACGAAGAGAAGGCAACACAGGGCCGGCCAGGCGACACACGCGACATAACACACGGCGAATCGACCGACAGCTGCTCGCCCAACAAGGCTTCCTCAGATCTCGCATATTTTACCGTCCATTAAGATCGATACAGCAGCCGAGGAAACGTACTCGCCTCCACGCCACATAGTGTACACGGCAAGGGCCTGTTTTTTCTTTCGTTTCGGTTTGCGATTTCTGCGAGGCTTGGCTGTTGTCCGCGCCCCAGAATCCCTGAAGATCATACACGGAACTCGGCCGGAACACCGTCGAAGGTACATTTCCAGCACATACCGCCGCCCCCTGTTCCTGTTCCTATAACATCCACCGCAACCAGGCCCGGACCGGAAGGAAAATTCGAAGCGACGCAATAGAGCACGGCGTAAGAGACGGAGAGGAGCCCACACGCGCGCACACGTCTCTCTCCCCCCCGTCTCTTCCCCTTCTTCGGTCTCTTCGCCTTTGGGCTTTGGCAGGCTGCAGAGGCTTGTCATCCTCTGCCCAGCCTGTCAAGGCAAGCGCCGAGGCAGGTACGGGATATCGTACACAACACCGAATCACGGATGGCATCAAGCCACCCAGCTCATGTTTGTCAATCGAACGGGAAGACAAAACAAACGGCCGCGGCTGGCTGCTCGTCATCGAGCGTCTCTCTCACTTGCAAGGCGATCCACCCGGCTGCTACAGAGTTGTGGTCCCTTGCCAACCCTGGCCCTGGCTTGCTTTGTGTTCCCTTGCTCCACCACAATGAGTGCTGCTCATGTGCCGTTGCGCGTTCTTTGAGCTGTTTGGTGCGTCCCGGGGCAAACGCGAGGAAGTCCGCTCGTCGCATCACTCATGGTCGACCTCGAGGGACAATACGACGTAAACGACAGACAACTCCTCTGCATTTCGGTTTCTCCTTTTGGCTACCCCTTGGGCGTATCTCATTGCCCGTCGAACCGTCAGTCTCGGGAACCGGGCAGACAAAACTAGAACGGCTCGAGGACGTTCGTTTGCATGAGTATACAGACACGAGACCCGACGGCCAATCTGGCTGTACCTGGCCCAAACTTCATCCGTGGGTACAAGAAGATATCTGTGTGCCGCGCAACCATATAATACACGTACAGAACAATCCACAAGTCCGTCCTGTTCGCCATGCATCGCCGCCGGCACAGCATCCCAGTTGCATCTCTTGGCCCCCGTCGAAGAGCGCCCTCCCCGAGCAAAAAACAGACCCCCGTCAGACGCTAAAACGACGGCCGCCCCCTCCTTCAACCCCGGCAGACGGGGTCCTTTTCGTTCTTGACTTGTCTCGTCCTAGCGCTCCCCGTCCGTGACCTCCCTCGATTCCCTTGGAATCGCCGCTCATTGTTCAGGCCGTCAGATTCCGCTTCCCAGGCGTCCCGTCCAGACGTCCGGAGCCAAGTCGACAGCGCCTAGCCCTGTAAACCGACTCTCGGACCGCCGACGGCACGGAACCTTTCTTGAAGCACCGCTGGTTGATTGCCAGGGCGCAGAACAGGAAGAACAAGAAGAAGCCTGCCGTGCTGTCTGGTCTTGTCAAGGCGACGGTCTGCCAGCGACCTGCCCACCTGTCTTCCTCTGCGTGCTCGAGACAGATTGCGCAGGGGCAGAGATCTGATAGATCGACGGTGCTTCTTCGTTCACTTTATTCATCCACCCATACTCGCTTCCGGGGTGGCTACTAGCCTGCCGGTACCTCGTTTTGCTCGTCTCGACGCAGGCGTCTCCGCCTCATGTCTTGAACATCTCCTGCAGCTAATAGCTGACTTTACATACACACGCATCCACCAGCTCGTACTGATCCCGTCTCCTGGGCTGGGCAGTAATACACCACTGGAGAGCAGCTTGGGCGTCTCGTGTAGTACGTCGCCCTGTCCCGTCTGGCCTGACCTCGTCTGTCTCTTCTGCCCCGCAGTGGCCCACAATCCCGGCTCCGCGCGCTGCATCTATTAATCTACGTTTTTCGCACATCCAACGAGCGCGCCGGAGCCAAGAACTGGTGCAGCGCTGTGCCCTCGGTGCGGATGGACGTCGGCACACCGCGGCGGGCATCAGACACTGACTGATTATCTACTCGGGCGACCGGGCTATTATTATTGACTTTCCTTTTTGCTTCGCACCAGCGAACAAACCAAACGGAACCGCACGAGACGGCGCATCCATCCCTGATCCCGGCTCCGTCATCTGGCTGTGTGAATTTGGTGCCAAAGCAACGAAGTCGTCCGGTCTGCCTACATAGTACACTGCTAGGCGCATGGAGCTCCGCCAATACGGCGCGAGAAGTGAAGCATCATCGCCTGACCGACACTTGCAATCCATCGTGTCGGGGGGTTTCTCTCCCACGCCTTCGGTGTCTGGCATATCCTCAGGCTCTCCGATGAGAGACTCGCTGGTTGATATCCAGACAGGTAGGCAAGCAGGCAGGCAGGCAGCTTGCCTGGCTTGTCCGCCCTGCGCCGCCTTGGACGAGGTGCAACTGGGGTGATACCAAAGGTACCTTTGGGGATTGGTACAATTGCAACACCAACGACCAGTCTCTCCCTGTCGTGCCTGTGGCCTCCCGTCGGAAGCCAATCGCAAATCGCCTTCCCATTCCAAAAGAGCAGGAAAGAGGCCTTAAGAGACTCAGGCTTGCCGCGCTCTTCACTTTGAGGCCCTGTTTATTACCTAGGACGACGTCTTGCTGTGGTTCCCTCTTGCTCTCGTCTTATCACCACCACTCGCCCATTTATACTTCCATACTCTTATTGTGGCGTGCCGGTTTGCTTCGTGTTCTTGATTCACTTCCCTCCATGCAAGCCGTTTGCGTGTCGCCCCTCCGAATACCACGCCACCCCTGAAGAAATTTGCCTCTATTTTCATTTTGTTTCTTGGAGGGAAAACCGGACGGTATTTGAAAAGGATAGAAAAAAAAAAGAGAGAGAGATAGAGGGAGCAAGCGTCTATACCCAACCGAGCAGATAATTACATACGAAGGCAAGCACATCTGCCGAGGTGCCTACCCAATCCATCAGCGACATAGTCCATCTCCATCCAGCCAGGCCAATACGAGATACCATACGCACACGCGCGACATATTGCATACACCTCTCGTCCCGAGTTCCTCGACGTTTCGCACCCCGGGATTCGACTCTGTACATGCCTCATCGACGAATTTAATACCTACGGATACTCCCTTTTCTTTTATCGGACCCGGAGCACGGATCACCACACAAGCCCGCGCCTCAACCGAACTCTCACAGCTGGGACGGTGTTATTACTCACAGTTCTCGAAGGCACCAAGGCAAGGCAAGCCAAGCCAAGCCAAGGCAACCACTTGCAATACCTAGCCAAAAGAGAGAAGAGAAGGAGAGAGGCTGATTTGAGTGGGTTTTTGGAGGTTGTTCGTTTGCGTGTCGACCCTATCTTGCAGCCAATCGACCAGCACGGTACACTGCCCTTGTGGCTTGCGGTGGACGCACGCATAAACCGTCCATTCAAGGCCGCAAACGAAAGTTGGCTTCTCATTTCTTCTTCTTCTGTTGAATCCCTTCTCGGTTGGCCAAGCCGCACACATCACATCATTCACAGGCGAAGACGCTCTTCGTCGCACGCGCACAAGCAGCCCAGAGAGAAACACTCTTATCCCCTTCCGCTTCCTCAGAAGGACCGATCTGCCCTCGGACTCAGGCACGCAGCAAACGGCAACGAAGCCCAGACAGCACTCGCTCCCTACCCATCGACGCAGACGAGACACGACAAGAGAGGGGAGAGCAGAAAAGAGGCCAAAGACCCGTCTTCGACCTCGAGGCAGGGCGAAGGTAGCCAACTATTATCTGGCCGACGGTTGAGGGCGCTTTGCTCTCTGTTGGGTAAGTGTGATTTCACTCGAATACGCATCCATCCTTCTTGTGTTTTTTTTTCTTCTTTTGTGCGTGTTTGGCCCATTGGACGACGGGAATATGGATGGATGTATTGTCATGTGTGTTTGACAGAGAAAATTGCCTGTCATTCGCAATGTTTGTCCTCGTACTCTCCTTTTTTTTTTTTTTTTCCTCCATTCTTTGCTTTTCCCTCCTTTCTTCATTTACACTTCTCCATCTTCTCCGTCTGTTCTGCCATTTCCCTTCGGTTGGTGGTCTTTTCCCCATCCCTCGCACGCATTGTGCATCACCGCCGCCACCTTTTACATTTACCTACTTGCTACCCCCCCGGTCCCGCATGGCACCTATCAATCAGGGCAGCCATCCATCATCCTCCCGCCCAGCGTCCGTCCACCCGCCTGGACCCATCCCCCTTCCGGGCAAGGTACGGATACCTACCCCCCAAGTTCCTCACCTCAACACCCCTTGGACGAGCTAGTTAGCTACCTAGCTGGGTGAAGGTACCTCTGCAAAAGACTGAAAGAGAGCAGGGCCCAGGAAGCACCTTGGCCTGTAACCCTCACCTCTCTTAGGCTACCTCGGGACCTTCTGTACTTTGGAGGTTGGCAGGCATGGGAAGTATTGTGCAGGCGCAGGTATGGGAAACCAGCTCAACCTCATCCTGCTCCATGCTGCCTGCTTCTTCCACGTCCAGCACCAGTGCACCAGCGTCCCCGCCTCGGTTCCCCGTCCTGGGAAGCACTGGACACAGCTCCATGTCAGCTCCCCCCTTCAAACTTGTCCTCCCCCCCATCCCCCTCCCGTCCCCTCCCCCTCGCGGGTCTGGAGTGCCTGCCCGGGTCTGGGCTTCCAGTACCTATTAGTGTAGGGGACTGACCTCCTGGGTGTCTGCACTTCCATTCCCTACCTACGTTGAGGTACCTCGCACTAGGTACAAACAAGGTACCCGCGCGCCGTCTCCCTCTCCGCTCTACGCCTCCTGCTGTCTCCCCGCTCGTGTGTTTCCTGTGTCTCTCCACTCTGTGAGGTGCCTAGGTTATCCATCAGTCAGTGGCACACGCCATCACCTCGATGCTGCCTATCTGCTCTGCTGCCTACCTGAGCAGGTAGGTAGGTATTCTGAGAGGAGAGGAGAGGCAGTGGATGGTGTTGGAGGTGGAGGTAGTGGTAGACTCGAGAGGACCTGTTTATCTCTCTTCTACCTAGGTACCAACCTACCTGCACTCGTACCTACGTACCTAGGTATCTTTCCCCGAGGAACATCACTCTGCCCTGCGTGCGGTGTCCTGCTGTACGTACCTCAACCCTGAACAATGGTGGAGGCGAGCTCCCAGTCCCTAGGTATCCGCTACAAGGTACGGATGCCTACCTACCCAGTACCTACGACCCAGGTATCCAGGGCACCTACCTACCTTACTTGTCTTCTTCCCTGGGCTAGAAGAAGGTATCCACCGGACGAGGACGAGTCTCGCTCCATAGTGTATTGGATTGCGCAAAAAAAATCTCCTACAAAGTTATTAGCTGCCCGCTCCCGTCTTGTCTTTCGCCCCAGCTGGCAGCTGGCGCTCCAATCCATCATCATCAACCTACCTTACCTCTACGAGTACATAGTACGGACCTGACCTTACCTTACCTTACCTTACCTACCCTTTCCTCTCTGCCTTACCTTAATCAGCCTTACCACGACGCTTTATTCTGGTCGTCGTCCTCCTCCTTCCCATCTTCCTCCCTTCTTCTTGTCCATACCTATCCCTTTGGTCCCTCCCTCCTGTGCATATTCCGCCTCCCAACACATAACAACATAACAACATACCTACATACATACCTTACTTAGTTTTTTGTTTCTTTCCACCAAGACGCCTGGCCTGCCTTGCCCACATTTTGCGAACCTTAGCTGCATCTCGGCCATATAATCGTCCCTCCGTCCCGTACGCACCATTCCCTCCCCTTGCCTCCTCCCTCGCGCTTGCTATTGCCATTCTGCTCTTTTCCCTCTCGTCTTGTCTTCTCCCTTCAGCCCGCCCCCAAAATACGTCCTTCCCCCTTCCCACGCACCCTCTCCACCCCTGTGCTGCTTTGCGCTATAACACAACTTCCGCCCCCAGTTTGCTAGAGCCTGTGCATGTGCCTGGTCTTTTTGCTGACGCCGCAGTCTTCGCCTCTTTCAGTTCGCGCCATAGAGAATTCCCGGAGAACGTCACTGTCGCAAGAGGGGAGAAGAAAAATTACAAGCAAAGCACTTGGTATATAATTCACCCGCGGACAAGCCACAAGAAAAGCTTGCACCCGCCTCGTAGGCAGCAAGCACGCCCGCCCAACGCCATTTCGACCATCAGCCACTGAGAGCGATAAAAGAGGACCACAACCCTCGCAGGTCAACCCTACATAAACCACATCGCCCGTCGCCAAACCACCGCCGGCGTCCACCACCCGAAGTCCTGCGCAAATCCGCTGCCGCAAAGCTGCAGACCGCAAATACAAAATACCTACAGTGCCTACAGCGTATCCGACGTCCGGAGAGGAAAAACTCTCCCTTCTTTTTCCCCCCACCCTCCGAGCATCGACTTCGAAAAGGCCGAGCCGCTCTGCTCGTCCTGCCTTGCACCTGCATTCGCACCTGCATTCCCACCAGGTATTCCGCTCACGACCATGGCCGCTGCAGTAAGTCACTCTCCGTTTACTCCACGCGAGGTCCGATGGGGATGGACGGTCATGACCACCCCCGGTTGCGACGATGCGAGGGCGCGCGCGGTCGTGTGTCTCGAGACTGTGCCTGGCTAGCGCCATCATGGCACCTGGCTCGAGGTCGCCAACTCGGCGCTCGGAACTTCGCCTAGACCTGGCCAGCTTCTCCAAAAAGCTTGCCTTGCGCTTTCCATCCCCATTCCCGCGCCTCTCGTCTAGCTCTTCCCTACCCATGGCTGCCACATCGCTAACCTGCCACGTCCTCCAGGGCCGCCCAGGTCTCTACCAGAGCTACCAGACAATGCCGAACGGACGAGACGAGAATGCAGCCCCCGCTGTCCCCTCCAACTACGCCTCCAACTTGTATGACCAGAACATTTGGCCCTCGTCGTTTACCACCGCGGGCAAGAGAGAACCCGTAAACGCTAGAGGTAGGAGCCCGCACTGGCATTGGCGTCGTCGTGTTCAACAGCTAACAAGCCGCCAGGAGGCACCGAAGACGCATACACGACCCAGCCCTCGGGCTCTGGAGCGCTCGCCGCGAACTCAGAGGCCGACACGTGGAACAACCAGAGCCCTTGGAACCCCGATGGCACCCAGACCCGCTCCGGCTCCGGAAACACCTCGCCGAACCGCACGCGCGACAGCCTGCACAATGCCTCGTCCTACTACTTCAACGGCGGTCGGCCCAAGTCATACCTGGATGAGGACAAGGAGAGTGGTGGTTACGGAACCGGCTTCAATGGCGCCTTTGGCCCGACGTACACCAGACACGAGAAGCGCGGATCGAAAGACCCTGCGTTCATGAACCTCGGCGTCGTCGGCGCTCCCTCGAGAGACGGCAGCATTCCTCCCTCGCGCCAGTCCGACGAGAACCCCTCGCCTCCCTCCTACCGAGACACCTTCACTGGCTATGGTCACACTCCCAGCAACTCGGTAGCCTCGACCCGCCCTATTGGCCCTTCCCACTCGTCCTCGTTCCCTTCGCAACCCTCCAACAGCCGCGCCTTGTTGGCGAACAGCAGACAGATGGACGACTCCGACCTGGCTGTCGAGTTCAAGAAGTCCCTGACCCTCGACGAGGGGTCTGGCCTCGCAAAGACCATTGCCGGTGGCGCGCCCGGCTTCCAGTTCAATCCTGGATCCCAGCCATGGAGGGGAGACGTCAACGGTGCCAACGGCGCATTCTCCATCGGCGGAGACTCCTACGCCGACTCCATGCCTCTGCATTTCCCGGTCAAGCGTGCTTCCAACAGCATCTCCGGCGGACCTGGCGTGTATCGTGCCGTCACGAGCCCCAAGTCGTTCGCGCCTCAGTCGACTGAGATGTGGGCCAGGCCTCCCTCCCGCGACCTGAGAATGGTCCAGGATGGCGATCGCCGTACCCCTGTCCCACCTTTCATGTCAACGCAGGCTCCGACTTTCTACCCGCACTATTACGGCGCCAACTTCCCCGGAGCTTACCCCCAGATGTTCGACCCTTACCAGAGACCAGCGCTTCCCATTTCCGGCTATGGACTGCAACTTGCTCCATATCAGACGCAGGGATCGATGCCCGTCCGTCCCGGCAAGGATCAGGATCCGGGTAAGGGCGTGCGCAGCGCGCTGCTGGAGGACTTCCGGACGAGCTCCAAGTCAAACAAGCGTTACGAACTGAGGGACATCTACAACTACGTCGTCGAGTTCAGCGGTGACCAGCACGGCTCCAGATTCATCCAGCAAAAGCTGGAGACGGCGAACAGCGACGAGAAGGACCAGGTTTTCCGTGAGATTGAGCCGAATGCCATTCAGCTGATGAAGGATGTGTTCGGCAACTACGTCATTCAGAAGTTCTTCGAGCACGGCAACCAGGTCCAGAAGAAGATGCTGGCTTCGCAGATGAAGGGGAAGGTCGTTGACCTTTCGATGCAGATGTACGCTTGCAGAGTCGTTCAGAAGGTATGTCTCTTCCCACCCCCCCTCCCCCCAAAAAAACCAAAAAAACCAAAAAAAAAAAAACCTGGTTTCTGACGTCGGCTAACAATCCCAGGCCCTGGAACACGTCCTCGTTGAGCAGCAGGCAGAGCTGGTCAAGGAGCTCCAACCTGATATTCTCAAAGTCGTGAAGGATCAGAACGGCAACCACGTCATCCAAAAAATCATTGAGCTGGTTCCCCGCCATCACATTGACTTCATCATGGATTGTTTCCGTGGCCAGGTCAGCGTGCTCGCATCGCACATGTATGCTTGCCGCGTCATCCAACGCATGCTTGAACACGGCACGGAGCAGGACAAGGAGTGCATCATGGCTGAGCTGCACAACTCGACGCAAAATTTGATCACCGATCAATACGGCAACTACGTCGTTCAGCACATTATCGAGCACGGCAAGCCCGAGGATCGTTCGAGGGTCATCCAGCTTGTCACCGCCCAGCTCTTCACCTTGTCCAAGCACAAGTTCGCATCCAACGTGGTCGAAAAGTGCATCGAGCGCGGCACTGCGGAAGAGCGCACGGGACTTGTCGAGCAAGTCACTTCCCAGAGCGAGGACGGGCCCAGCTCGCTTCAGCTCGTGATGAAAGACCAGTACGGCAACTACGTGATTCAGAAGCTTTTGCATGAGCTTAAAGGCGAGGAGCGCATGGCCTTTGTCGAGGAGTTGAAGCCGCAGTTCGCCATTTTGCGCAAGTCCAGCAACAGCCGTCAAGTCGCCGCCATCGACCGCCTCATGAGCGCCGCCGAAAAGCCCGGTGGCTCTCAGGCCGACGCCAACTCCGCGGCGCCCACTCCAGTCCTCACGATGGAGCCCAACAGCCCCCAGAGCAGCAGCCCCCCTAGCACGAACGCCAGCGCCATCGGCGAGATTGCCGATGACGACAACAAGTCGGCAGTACCCGGAGGCGTGAGCCTCAACGTGCAGGTGGAGGAAGCCTAGAGGTAGGCTTCGTCATACGAGTTTTTTGCCACGGCGTCTTGCTATTTTTTCGAGGGGTCACGAACATGCCTTATGACACGACGCTGGCTCGACGATCTCTGCCGTGGGTAATCCATCTTTCATCGTCAAACGCCGGATCGCATACAATCAGAACATTCATCTCGTCATTAATATCTTGTCTACAACATACAACAACGGAATATGCAGGAAACTCGACACCCACAATCACATACACGGCTGGCATGGTCGCAACGGTAGAAAAATTGTGTGGGCACTCGCCGGGAATGGGTTAAAAAACGGATTGGACATGGTCTCGGTACTTCTTCATGGTCTTTTGCTCCTTTGGCTTACCGTCCGGTTACATTTGTTGTTCTCTTGCCATGCCGATGGCCCGTTTCGGTCTACTTTTTCTCTCCTCTCTTGGGTTACGAATGGATGGAAAGGCGGCGCGCGGGGTGTCCATGGTCAACGAAACGGTTGGGAGACGCAGCATCAAAACATTTTTTGGTCGCCTTGGGCGAGCCGGCGAAAACTAGGAGTGTTGCGGTTGGGTGGTCTGTTTACAAAGGGTTTGATGGCGGGGTTGTTCGGCTCATCCAAGGCATTTTGGGGAAACGAGCGCTTCATCGTGGCCGCTGGCTCAGCAGCCGCCATGATATTTGTCTTCTTGTATTCTATTGGATTTCATTGTCTATGCGATACCAGTATTATTAGTGCAGCGGGTAGACATGTCAATAGACGGCCAGAAAACGCGCCAAATGACTGGTTCTTTAGCTGGCTTGTGATCATGTTCCACATTCTTGGTAGGCATTTGAGGGAGAGTCGGCGGTGTCGCTTGGTACAGCAGGGATCCCGGATGCCTTCCCTGTGGAGATCGTAGTAAGCGGGCAAGGACCAAGCAAGGACCGATGTTCGGACGTCGTGCGTGTTAGTCATCAAGGGTCCGACCATTACATCATGGCGCCGATAGTAAGCGACGGGGCGGTCATCAGGCATGAACTTTAAAACCTCTCCGACATTGGTCCCGGAGCCCCTGCGGCAACCCCACGTGTCCTGGGTAATTATCGTGAGATTACGACGAGTCAACCCTACGCTTCCCGCCATCTGCATAGTACTTTACATCACATTCCTTTGCCTATTTTCTCCCGTCCGCCTTCATCCTCGACTTACTCCCACGACCCGATCGAATGCGCTCGCGATGTCGGCCACCAGGCTAACTTTTTTGTACCCGCACCTCTTCCGCACGACCGTCCGAGCGACCGAGACGAGTGCAGCGAGGCGGACATGTGGCCGACGAGCAGCCGAGGCCTCCCGGAGTAGGGGATACGCCGCGTTCGCGCCGACGTCCGAGGCGAGGCAATCCGGCTTCGCGCCCAGGCACGGGAAGGGGATCGAGCCGGTGACGATCGAGAGCCAGAAGACTGGGGGAGCGGCGGCGGCGCCCGCGCCCGCGCCCGCAGCTGGCAAGCAGGAGGTACCCCCGGCTGCCGCTGCCGCTGCCGCCGCCGCCGTTGCTGCTGCTGCTTCCCCCAACACCTCGTCCGCCGGCACCGCTTCGAAGGGTAGCGGCAAGCCCGCCGCAAACAACGCAAACAACGCAAACAACGCAACCACCAACACCGAGTCGAGCGAGAACACCACCGGCACCACCGGCACCACCGCCGCACAGGCGCAGCCGGCCGAAGAAGCTTCCGGCGAGGCCAAGGCGGCGAAGAAGGAGGCCAGGGACCAGGCGAAGAAGAGCGGCCCCCTCGAGGCGATACTGCACATGGGTCCCCCCGAGGAGGTCGCGAAGCAGCACCCGCACATGTCGCCGCCGCCGTACGTGCACCACTTTGACAGCTACTCGCTGGTGAAGCAGCTCGGGGGAGGGGGGTACACGGAGGAGCAGGCCATCACGGCGATGAAGGCGATCCGGGCGCTACTGGCTCATAATTTGGACGTGGCGCAGGAGAGCCTTGTCAGCAAGAGCGATGTTGAGAACGTGAGTTTTGCCGCTGGGAGGGAAGTGGTCGGAGCGAGGACTGACGATTGATGCAGGAGACGTACTTGTTTCGCGCCGCGTGCTCGGAGCTCGGCACCGAGGTCAAGAACAACCAGAAGCTCGGGGACGAGGAAATGAGGCAGAAGAGGACGCTGCTGCAGCACGAGATCGACATCCTCACGCAGTCGCTCAACCAGGAGCTCGTGACGCTGAACGACAACGTCCGGGGGATGTTCAACGACCGCAAGATGGCGGTGAGGGAGGAGCAGAAGGCGGTTGATAGCAAGGTATGTGTTGGTGTTTGGTCCTTCATCACGTTTCCCTCCTAGGCCATGATCAATGCAACTGTAGAGGAGAGACACTGACACCGGACGACAGATCCAACAGATCAGCTACAAGATCAGCCTGCAGCTCAGCAGCGACGCCAAGTCGGAGATCGAGACTCTGCGGTGGATCCTGATCAGGCGGTCCGCCGTGGGGATCCTCTTCATGGCCGTCGCGACGCTGCTGACGCTGCGGTACGGGACGTACGTCAGCCACGAGAACCAGAAGGAGGCGGAGAGGATCAGGAAGCAGGCCGAGCTGATCAAGAAGGCGGACGGGAAGACGGATCACAGCTCCGCGCCGGACGCGGCGGAGATCCTGGCGGCAAACTGAGGGAGGGTGGTTGTGGCCTGGCCCTCCTTTGGTTCTCCGACATCTGATGTCGTCGTCCTGGTGTCGGGTACATGTGGCGCTGTACATTGTGTTGTGAGGTGTACAAAGTGGTGGCGGCGGCGGAGTCTGTGGAGAGAGACCTACCTAACTGAGGGGCCGCCGCCTCTCCAAAGAATATATGTGTGATGAAAGAGGAGAGGCAAGTTTGAAGATACGGAGTACGGTTCTGAAGGAGCATGTAGGCGGAAGGCGAGACAGACGTGGAAGCAACTGCGGCTTTTGTTGGGATGATACCCCCTTGTAGACTTCCAGGCGGGACCGGAGCAAGATAGACGGATGCTGGCAGATGGACTATGTCGAAGAAAAGCGAATCCCATTTAATGGCACCCGTGGCGGTCAGGGGACTAGACTTGAACTTCGTGACTACACGTTTCCCTCGGACAAAATTTGATGGTCCGATGTTGACCTTCTGCACTCTAATGGGTGGTGTGGTCTATCGTCACATCAGAGATGCTCTTGTCGCCACAGCAGACGTGTTATTATCTCATACTTGCTCAACGTCTTGACCAAGCTGACTGCAAATTCTCGTTGTCCCCTGTCGTTCTTAATATGGCAATCCTTCATCTTCAGAACCTGTGGCTAAATAAACCCATTCAAACATTAGCCTGCCGTATATCGTCCGCAACTTGTGCTTGATACACTTGGAGAACCTCAGTATTTCAAACCACTCCCTCCCCGCTCCCCAAAACCAGGATCTCTTCTTACTGCAAGTCTGGTACAAGTCTGCATATCAGCCAAGCAATGAGACTGCTGCCTCTTGCATCAGATGGGCTTGACTTTTGCTGGTATCATTCACGTTTGCACTGATGTTGTACCTGCACCAAAGGTACCTTGGTCACCTTGGACAGAAGGTAGAGCCAAATTAAGGTCTTGCGCGTGGAACACTACCGTGAGCCCTGGGCCCGTCATCTCTGATCAGATTGGAAAATGGGGCGCACGAGGACGCAAGAGGCAGGGCCAAGAAGGGGAATCCGAGAGAAAAGAGACTGCGCTGCCCTTTGCCTGACCTCCCTGCTCGCCCACACCAACGGCCAACGGCCAACGGGCGGTGGCGGGGCGTTGCGGTTACTCCGGGGGGTGAGCGATACATAGCAGCAGGTGCCGCAAGGCACGCGACGGCCCATCAGCGACGGCATTGCGGCAACTGCTTGTCAAGGGGTGCACGATCGGTTCAACCGCTGGACTCCGACCTCGACGCGTTGCACGGCCGGGCGCACGGCAGTATGGCCCAGCACCACGGACACCTTGATGCAGGCAGGGGTCCGGTCCAGGAATGCTTCCCTGAGCTTCTAGGGTGTCGGCCGGGGGCCCCGGGGCGTCTCTGGCGCGGACCTGTGGGCATCTGGATTAACACCTTGCCCACTCCGGGAACCAGAAAATGGCTGCTTTTGGCAGCCTACACGACGTACCAGCACAACAAGCGGCGTTTGTTTTGCCCCCTCGAGTGCCTGCATTCTTGACACCCATGTTCTGACCTGGACTGGGTTCAACTTACAGAATTTTTTCTCTTTTCTTTTTCGTGGCGGACCCTCTCCTGGCCCGGCCCCTCCCCCCCTTCCTGCCGTCGGTCGATTTGCAGAGCTGGGAGTGAGTGAGGTGATCTTTGGGTCTCGCATCACCGCCGGCTGGCCGGATCCGCTCTCTGCATGGCCTTTCAAGTCATGTCCTCCACACACCCCCCGGCCTGTCAGGGCCAGCAAGACAAGACGGAGTTCAGGAGGGTTGTCGGGTCCTATCTCACTCATGTTACCCTGGAGGACCGTTTTGCTCCCAATTTTCTGCTTTTCTTTTTGTTATACCACGCAACCGTACCATTAATGAAACACACCCACTTGAGCTTAGTCTCAACAATAGTCGCAATGTATACGTGCCGTACACTCGTACACACTTGGGGCCGCGGGAAATGGCCAGGACCACTCCGTACCTGCATAGCACGCAATATGGGATCATTGCACATGCCCAGTTCAGGATGATCGATAGCTCTATCCCAGAGGCCGGAAACAAATTTTCATGCCCCGGCTGTCTCCACGTGCTGCCTGTTGTCGTCTTTCAATTATCTATCTCGTATCATTGAAGTGGCCTAGAGAAGATGTAGCGTACCTCTAATCCTTGCGGAAAGGAGTCTCTGCAGAGTACCTGCAGTTGCAGCCAGAAAGAAGGAAGTATCTGCCCCTGGCCGTAGACCCCGTCCTACTAGGCGCCTGGGTGCTGTGTGGTTTATTTCACCGCTTTCTACCATCGTCAGAGAAGTATAAAACCCCATTGATTTTCCTTGAACATATCATATCTTAATATTGACCAAAACAAAGGCTTCCTTCCAGTCTATCTCTCTCGTTTCGGAGCCAATTCAAACTTCGAACCTTTCAACTCGAGCACCTCCCGAACTATCACATACACCCCCCCACCTCCATCCAAACCATCATCACTGCATCCGCTCAACAGCCTCACTATCAACATGGTCGGGCCAAGCTTCAGTCGCGACCGATGCACCCAAAGTGGCTGTGCCTGGAACCACAGATCCGACGGTATGAACCTTCGAAACCACATCAGATTCCAGCATGGGGGTGCGAAGCCCCTTGGTTGCGGCATCATTGCCCAGTCACACCACGGTTGGATGCGAAACCATCTCGTTGTCTGCAACTCATGCCGTAACAACGACGAATCCGTCCTGGAGAGCATCGAAGAGTCCATGGAAAATGAGACTGTTCAGAGCTCTTCGGGCGGGCCCAACCGCGAGACTGGCCGAAGCGCTTCGATCGCTTCCAGCGTCTCCAGCACCTCTGGAACCTCTGGAACCTCTGGAACCTCTGGAACCTGTGGCACCGAGGGTAGATCCATCAACAACTGCTTTAACAACTTCACGGTTCAGGGAAACTTCTCCTGGTCCATGACCATCAACTTGCGACGGCGTCCCAGCACGCTCAGCGGACAAATCTAGCCTGAGGACATGAAAATATCGAAAACGAATAGATGTGGGCGACCGGAGAGCAATACGGAAACGGAACGGTACGGCGAACGCGGGAGATCATGATGGATAGACGGGAAGGGCCTCAAAAAGATACCAAACCCCCTCAAAAAGAGTTGTGTTTTTTTCTCTTTTAGCATGTATAATTAGATGTTGTTTCGTGTTTCTTGCTTTCTCCCCCTTGGCAGGGATTTTACAGATAGATAGAATCGTCGACTTGACGTAGTATACAACCAAGAGAAGATTGACTCTCCCAAAAAAACATCAAGCTCTCGCGCTGGAACAATTTACAGGCCGTGGTGTTATCATTGCCCTTGGGATTCTTGGTAGTAGTAAGCGGAAGCAACATACACCAGTACAAAATCGGGACTACAGAGGGTCCCGAAGACGCAATCAGTTTGAAGCGCCCTACGACCAACATTGCTCGTCAGCGTTTCAAGAAGCGACCCATGTACGAAGACATATGAGCTACGGTGATATTCGAAAGTATAGGCAAATCGCGCGGGACAACAGCGGCAGGGCACGCGGTGCTGACTTTCTTTTGCTCCCTTTCTCTCCTCGAAAGTGTATAAAGTACTGGGTATTAGCTGACTCGTGCTGCGGCCAATCCATGGTGGTGCGGCCCACTACCGGGCTTGGGAGATGCGTCCGGTCCAACAGGTGTGGGAGAAGCCCAACCCTCTCAATTTCGAGAAACCAGTCGCCGGACGGGACTCGTGCTGGCATGGCCGTCGCCCTGACGCCCTTCAAACAGGTGGAGACCGTAGGGGTAGCATTGGGGGCGGAAGACAACATTCGCGCGCGCAGAGCAGGCTCGAAAGTGCAGAAAAGAGATTTTCTTAAAATGAGCACGAGGACGCGTCGTCCCTGACTGCCTTGTTACTCAGGTTCTGTGAGGAGACGATCTGATAAGACTCGGCTTTATGACGACCAGCTGCCGCGGCTTTCCGTGTCTACCCAATAAAATCCCCAACATGCATTCGCACGTCATCCGGCATCATGCCCAGGGGTGATTGTGAGCATGCCACCTGTTCGTTTGGCAGCCTGCCCCTGTTCTCTCTGTCGCACTCTTTCCCAGCCAGGCCCGTTTCCAGTGTTCGTCTCTCACCATGCTTCACCGAACCTGACCGAGATATTTCGGTGAGATTGAGGAGTGTCTCGTCAAGTGCAACACTGATCTAAGATGTAAAAGTCCCCTCTCAAGACATTCAGTGGTAATGGATCGTGAAGGTTCAAATAAGCTCCAAGATGCACGTGGTCTACGCTAGCTAGCGAGTGGACCGGACGCTAGGTAAAAGCTAGTGGTGACCGGAGCGGGGGCGTCATCGGGCCCGTCAAGATCTGTGCGGGGGTCGGCCTCCTCCGGTGTAGTTCGGATGAAGAGGTACTATGTACCTCTATGGCTTCATACTGTGCAGCATCTGTCTGCCTCACCGACCTTTGGGCAAATGATTCTCTGGTTGCCTGCCTGCCCGGGCAGGCAGAGTATGTAGGCATACATGCATGGTCTGTTTGGCTGTTAAGAACTGGTACTCAACGGGCAAGGCTGGCAACACTTCACCTCCATTTGAACCTTTCAGGGGTAGCGAGGGGACCCCTGTGGCAATTACAGAGACAACGACGTTTTCAGCCCACTGTGGTCCACATGCCGCTGTCAGTGGGACGGGCGACCAGTAGGAGCAAAAGTCCCCCAACATCCCTGGCTCTTCTCGACTTATACTGCGCGAACGGTCGGTCTGCGTTGAGCTGGTCGTGTTGATTGTCGGATGTCCAATTCCCGTCAGTCTGGCGACTGGAGGATCGGGAAATACAAAACACTAAATGGAAAAAAAAAAAAAAAGAAGCCTATCTTTACAAAAGAATAGACGTTTGTATTGAGAAAGAAATACTAAGTACTTCTACATCAGAAAGACTAGAAACACGTTCATTTCAGGATCTTTGGGTACATTGTACCCTTTCCCACTCAACTGACAGGAAGGTTCCCTCTCTTCTTTCTTTTCATCAATAAGAATACATCCAACATGAAATGTAAGGCCTATCAGCAGAAGATGTTATCTCCTCGCCTTTCTCGCATTCTGTGGCTCAATGCTGACCGCCTCCCCCCGGAACGACGATACGGGATCCTTGACCCTGTAATCTGACAGCCTCGAGGAAAAGGGAACGGGGAACGGGGGCAACTCTGCATGAGTGTTGGCTGAGAAGTGAGAAGTGAGGATGAGCAGCCGCGAAACATCCCCTTCCACTCTCCCCGTGGTTCGAAGGAGGAAAC